>JAWWLR010000149.1:37057938-37071048 GCA_035041075.1 Acraspis erinacei
TGATAATACAGGGCAAGATTACTATCATATGTTGGTAAAGTTTATCAAAATTTCCTCTCGAGGGTAATCGATGATCGAATGCTTTTCCAAGTTATTGTACTGTTCAGCCTTTTCGTCATTGATCAAAATATTCGGTGGTTGATTCTACATATTTTATGATTACATATGTTTGAATTTGGCCAATTTTCGAGTGAAGAATACATTCAGTTTGTTAGGGTTCGCGTTAGTGTTTTTGGACTTTGTTGTTTGTAACTATTAAAATATTATGTACATAACCAGCATTTAGATATTTATTCAAGCGAAACAAAAATTGTATATAATAATTTTTTGCAGTTGTTTGTACGTTAGCGAATATTATTCTTGATTAGGTATTTTTAGAAACCAGGGTGTCGTTACCTGGTAAATAAATGGGATGCTATTTAATTCCGAAAAGTTCAAATTGTTTAAAATGGGAATCCGACATCTGCCAGTTATTATCAGCTTAAAATATTTCATGCTTGAAAACTTGAATTTTTAAATTCCTTAAGTGTACATTTTGAAATGAAAACTTTTTGAATTTTAAAAGGATTACAGATTAGGATTAAAAACTCTTAAAGGCTTTCTTTTTTAAATCGTTCATTTTTACATCAATGCTTCAAAATGAAATTAAAAATAAGTTGTCTACTGAAAACTGAAATCATTAAACTTTTATTTTTCCAAATAAAAAATGTGCAATATAGTCGACACCCGGATAACGAATAAGGTCTTTCTAGTGGTTGCATTTTTGGAAAAGGAGATTCTCGATTATCGCTTACAGCGAGGTAAACATTTGAAGGGAGTGAAGAGTTGCGAGTGAGAGGGATGTAATATTGTACACGAGTCAATTCCAACGAGCATTTTCATGCCGGTAAGCTTAAAGAATTATTAGTTATAAAAAGAAGGACGAAAATGAATGTAAATGCAAAAAACACTCTGTCTCAATCATTGTTAATTAATTAATTAACGAATTAATTAATGACGATCTTATATTAATATTTAAAGGGGGCGAGTAAGCATAATTATTAAACATAAAACTATTATTATATTAATATTTTTGCTTATTGCGTAATTAAGGAAATACTGAAGAAAATGTAGCGATTTCAGGAAGAGGAGAGTAAACAGGGGGGAGATGGGCGATTTTTCTTAGAGTGCAGTTTGCCGAGCGTGTGTCGCGTGCTCACTGTCAATCAAATTGCGAATTTTACATTTCTTATTTACTATACAAGCCAAGAACAAATTAATATTGTCTAATCATCAAAGCGCGCAGCGGTAACTGTACTTCGCAAGAAGAAATTTCAGTATCAGAGACTTCAGCCCAGCTTTATTTTATTATCTGTGAGAGTATCTAAATCTCCTAGATTTCAGTAAAACAATTTTTTGGGAAATTTTGAAAAGATCTCAGAGATACTTTTATTGTCTAGGAAAGAGGTATTGCGCAGTATTTTCTAGAGAAGATAGTATCAAGCAATCACGCATGGATAAAGTGATTTTGCGAGGCAAGAATATAAATGAGAGGCGAGAGATAGGGAACCCACTTCTACTACTACTTAATAAAATCGCTAGGGTAGGCGCTTCGAGGTACATTACTCTTTAAAATCACTTTAAACAAACAAAAAAAGCAAATTATTCTCAACCATAAATCTAACGAGTAAAGACATTTTTAAATCTACGTAAGAAAGCCAAGAGTCAAAGACGACTAGATGATAGGAGCCGCATGGCCTAACTGCTGCCACTTTAATTAATTAAACGATTAATTATACAAAGAAAATACTTTATTACTACTCGATTTAAAACAAAAAAAACAAAAAAAAACGATACATCGGATGACGATTCTGAGGTCGGTGATTACTACGATAAAGATGTGTCGCGCCAATTTTCAACTACTTTTTAGACGCAGAACGAGAACAATATTGTAGAAGTAGAGAAACTACATTTACTTCTTCGAGTCCGAAATCCATAATCCAAGATAGATTCGAGTCTCCGACGTCCATATTCAAGAAGATTTATTACCGAGTGTCGAAATCGTCCCGAGTTGATGATTCCATTTTTGTAACCTGTGCCCAATGCAGCGATTTCGGGTTCTTCTTTAGTACTTAAAATTAATTTTGTTATTTTATTTTTAACGCTGCTTTCTAGGCGACTAGGTGTGAAAATGCATTCCATATTTGTTTATTATTTGGAAAATTTGACTTGTAAATTAATTTTAGATTATGTAATCTAATTTAGATTTTGACTCGATCTTCTAAAGCGACTGAATATTATTGAATCTGATATCGCTGCATTTTGAAAATGAAGAAATCAAAAGGAGAGGATTACAAGATCATTTAAATTTGAAGATTCTTTCTATTCTTAAAGCTTTTTTCACACTTCTTTGGTCCTTCAATTTGCTATTCTGTCAGTTTTCGTACGGTATTTTCTCGTCTCTTTAAGTCACTGATCTTCTTAATCACATCCACTTCAGGCGATCCGACGGAAAAGCTTCCCTCTTCCAATCTTGTTTCGATTAATTTAGGAAGGACGAAACATAAATAAGAGTAGATTTCTTATTATCTAGAGTTAATAGAAAAATTGTTTCTAAACCTTTTGCAAATTAAGGGGGATTTTTATACTTGATAAATATTTTGTGATGATAATATTTTTTAAAGAGGGCAAAAACTTTTTCGGTGACCATTTCGACACTTTAGATCGACGTTTCTTCGTTTTGAAATTCGTGCGATAAGATGAAATCGCAAAGCGTTAGATTTTAAAGATTTACAAACAAAGACAAAAAATTAGAAAAATAATTAAACTAACAATCATCGACGTCCTTGAAAGCGAGAGTTCAAAAGCCGCTGGCGAATTTCGATGCGAAGAGAGCGAGGCACATATAAGCGCTATGTTAGAGTAACGAATAACGATACAGGCTCCATCTCTTGTAATATTTTTATTATCGCAAACGTAATATTAATTATTATTATATAAAGTACGAAAATTAAATCGATGACTATACTACTATTTATTATTTATTGACTAACGTTCAACTAATATTGTAAATAACGAAAATATTTTATCTATATTTCCGATCCGGGGACTTGGGTGGGGCGCTAAATTACCTAGTTGGTGGCCTGCGGAAGTCGCGCGATTTCCGGTCACCCGGTCTCCATTGTTACACCATTTCATCATTGCATTTAATAAATTATATATTTATTGACTTATTTACCTTTTCAATTTTCCCTACCTTACCTTTAGCAATTAATTACAGAATGGGGCATTTGCACATTTACCATTAAATAAGCTTAAATATTTTCGAATGCGTAAAAAGTATGTATACTTTTTTTCAGAAAAACTAGGTAAAGGAACTTTTTAGTGCCCAGTAGTATTGTTTATACGTGATAGCACTTTTTTTAAAATTTTCTCTACTCTCATTCCCCAATCTTGTTTGAATGCCCAAATAAATTATGCCAAATTTTCAGCGAAATCGACTAAAATTTATGGGTCACGCAAAGAGGACGAAATTTCCTATTGATTTAACGTGGGAAAAAGTCTGCTTTTATTTAAATGGGATGATACGTTATAAAGAGTTCCGTATTTCGGGCAGTGAAAAATTCGAATTTTACGTAATATTGCAGTCTATTAACGCTTTTAGAAAGCTTTTAAATTGTTAAATTTACATTGTTACATTGTTTAAATAATTTGACATTTATTTAAATAATGCGTATTTGTTTAAGTATACATTTTACATCAAAAATCCACGAGAAACATTTTATCTCACCAAATTTTCGACAGATTTTAATATTCTTAGGTACTAATTTTTTCCGAGCATACTCGTAAAAGTTTAAACAATTTTATTTTTGTTTTCTTAGAATAACATTAAATGGTAACAGAGAGCACCTTTTTGCATAGGGCTATTCACACCCTAAATATTTTCCGATTTTCTTCAAAGATATTTCAAATTTAAGTATTTGGCATGCACATGTGCTTTAAAATAAAATTTTCTATTTTATACTGAAGTTTCCTTTTTGTTATAAAAAATTGAAAAATAAGAAAAATGAGGAAATTTAGCATTTTAGACGACTATGCTGGGAAGTTTTCTGATAGTCTGTTTTTTGGATTTGCACACATCGAAGGTATACTACTACTAAATATCTAATTAAAAAAATGAGTTTTTTCTGGCCTCTATTCTGGAATCTTTTATTTTAGCCCTGTTTCCTTAAAGAAATACTAAAATTGAAGATCTTGGCATGCAGAAGTAATTTAAAAATAAAATTTGCTGTGTTGTTATTTTTTGTTAACAATTAAAAGAAGCGGAAATTTCGTTCATTAAGACGCCGAAATATTTTATTTTTTATTTTCGTGGGATTCTTCCTGTCATCACCTATATTTGAATACCTCTTATACATGTGCTCTTTCCCTTTAATAATGCCTTTTTACTTTTATAATCAGGACGACAAATTATTTTTAAATTTAAAAGGAACTTGTTCATCTGAGTGCATGAGATTTAGCATGGAAAGAATGTTCTTAAAAGTGATAAAAATAAAAATTTAATAGATATATTTATATTTAATTTATTAATAATTTGAAATTTCGAATATCTCGATCGTTAAAAAATATAGATGTTTAGTTGCAATGGTTTCATGAACGAAACGAATTTAAGTGTCAAAGAATGTTTGAAAATTCGTTTTGATTTGGAAATTGTGATGCGAGAAGCACGAGGAAAAGAATTCGTTTGTCTTTTAACATCTGCTGATGTTGTATAAGCTTTTTTATTTGCACGAATTTTTATGTGAAACTGGAAGCTGATAGTGTATATAATATACAGTGTTATATATAATAGCATCGGTGCTCTCGGAGGTACCATAGGTGAAAATGCAGAAGGCGCTCGTCCTGGGGTTGCTCCATGTACTCAGGTTAGACGAGAGATTTTTATGGCGAGCTTATTCCACATTAAAAAAAATAATTTTGTTCATAGTAACACCAAACTGTCATTCTCAGTCAACCCATTCTCGGCCTTCCCTGCACTGAAAAAAACTAGCAGCGTAGTGGAAAGGCGCTGTGGGCGGGTCCCGGAAACCCTGACTGTTTACGTTTTGATCCCTCCGAGTTCAGTCCAAAGCTATTTGAAGGCAACGCCCGAGACTGGACTGAAAACGAGAGGTTGGTGTATTTTATTGGGAAAAATATGTTCATTTTGATCAAGAGTCACCGAGAAAACGCTAATTTAAAGTATTTGGGTTATGCATGTAATACGCCGTGTCAGAAATTCAGAGGAGGCTCTTCCGAGCCTTCAACGAAGGTCTCCAGTCTCCCACGAAGTTATCAAACTATTGCTTATATTTTTAGAAACGCAGTAGGTTACACTTAAGAGAGTTTTATTTTTGTTTGGAAGGTGTCTTGAATCCCGCAAGTTTCCACTGGATGCTAGTAACATTATTTATCCAAAAAATATGAGCCAAATGTCGTATAAAGGATATTTTGTCACTAAGTAATGCTTTGCCCGAAAAGTAGTAATAATAAAAATAATCTATACAATTCCTGAAAATAAAACCAAAAACCAAAAGATCAAATTGCGAATCCGATATATACAGACCACAAACATCCATCATGAACACGTCCGAAATAGAATTCAAAAGAAAATCAAGATTCATCAAACCCCGCTGTTAAATATAATTATTCATACAAGCATAACTCTTGCTTAATTTATCGAAATTAGTTTTTAAAATAATAGATAACTCTGATTTTTTACATATAAAGCATTTCCATAAATTCTCAAACTCATGGTCAACGTTAACAAATTCCTTTGCATGTCTGACAAGAACACTCTTATAACAGCGTCTCAAACGAACATCACTTTTGCGTTCCTCCATTCTAATATAAAAAGTCTGCCAGTATGTCCCACGTAAGTCATCTCACAGACCTTTTAAGTGATCTTGTAGACACCTCCACCATTTCCAAACCTATCTAAAGGATCTTTGCAAAAAGTTATTATAATTTTCGAAATTTGACCGCAAAATTGTATTTCAAAAAATTATATTCCTTCAATTCTTTCTGATTATCTGCAGGAAAAATATTACTTTGTTAGTTTTCGATTTATTGAATTCTAATTGTAAGATGTTTCTTAGATAACTTTTGTGGGTAATGATTTAGAAAAAGGATATTCCTAACAATATTCACATATTTTTTTTAATGAAACATGGTGCAAACCTAGAGCTCTGCAGCTAAGCTTTTGATTACTGCAAAATTGTTTTGCAAAGAATGAGCAAAAAAGAAATTTAAAATTCTACCTGAATGTGTACTTTTCCTATAACAATTGGTAATAATATTACCATACTGACTTTAATTAGTTCTATGTTCAAAAAACTGATTTTTTTCTATTTCATGGGTAAATTAAAGTTTAAGATGAGAACTGTGAAAAGCATCGACAACTGTCTGCAACTTCGCTAGAGGAAAAGATAATAAAGTATCATCAGTATACCGAAAGTAAAACGGCAAAACAAAAAGTAACTTCTTGAAAACAAAGACCTTCAAATCATCGTAAATATTCTTAAAAAACAAAAAGAGTTATCTATTAATTTAAAAACTGATTTCAATAAATTGAACAAGAGTTATGCTAGTATGATTATTTATATTTAACAGTGAAGACTCATGAGTCTTGATTCCTTTTTACATTCTCTATTTCTGATGTGTTCATGATGGATATTTCTAGTGTGTATATGTGACCGTCCGCGAAGAAAGGGACCTAATTCGGAAAAAATCGATTTTTAGTGTTTCACTCCAATCGATAGCTTTTTATTTGCTCTTTCATAATAAAAAATGTTGTTTCTATATCTGAAAAATTCGAATTGATATTAATCTGCAAAGTGAGACCCTCTTATGGAGTTCCTGTATTGGAACGACTCTTCAATCGACTCTTGATTCTCAGGTATCAAAAGGAGAGTATCGTTGTTTCGTTGCTGTTCCTATCTGCTCAAATTTTTCTTACCTTGATAAGGGTGCTGTATGAGTACCGAAACGTTGCTCAATACTATTTAAAAACGTTTTTTGATTTTATTTTGATAATAATAAAAATAAAAAAGACGAGAAAAATAATAAAAGAGAAGGAAGGAAATTTGCTTGGCTGCATTTTTCTTTCCTCTTTTTTATTTTTCTCCGAATTTTTTTTTCTTTTTTAGGAAATTTCTTTTGAAGAAGATCTTCTTAAAATTAAAATATACAAATTTTATGGTGGTTGTCTAAATTTGGTCTTTGGATTCACATTTTCAGGAATTGTATACATTAACTTGATTATTGGACGTTAAATGGGTCCTTAGATTATAAAGTCTAAGGACCCATTTAACTAAAATAATAATATAATAACTAAAATAATTTAGTCTAATTTAAATTTTTCAATAATAAAACTGTTTTTCCATAATTTTAGACCAAAATATATATTTTTTTCTATCAAAAAATTGCATTGAAGAAGAAATTCGGCTGCATAATGAAGGCGCAACCGATTTTTCCAGAAATGAAAAACTGCTTCATCCATAAATCACTTATTGTAAGAGCTTCCGCTGAATCGAGTGGACTGAATTTGCAAAAAGGCATATGTATATTATTAGATTAAACAATTGTATAAGCAGAGGAAACAGAATAAATATTAATGAACATACATTTTTGAGAACAAGGACAGTGCACGTCGCAGGAGAAGTAATGCCGAATGCGTGACGAGTGTGGTAATATGCTTTAAGAAGATTAATATTTTAATAATTTTCAAATGATTTACAAAATTTTTGAGGCGCTGTATAAGAAAACTCAAAAATGGTTACTTCCGCAACAATTTATTTAAAGCATAATACAAACGGTACAAACGGAGTGTTGTCACATTGAGTACAAATTAAATTAAGTTACTTGCATATATCATTTGTGCAGGATTTGGCGGTATTTAAAATCTTATTCAGCTTGGATAATACCGGTTGTTTCAATATGAGATAATTGACTAGTTTTCGTAATTTTGGTGGATTTTATTGGGTCAATTAATTTAATATTTTGAAATTAATAGCCACACGAAGTTTATGATATTAAACATATCTTCATAATTTACCTTTTCAATAGTTTAATCATTATTTTTATGTACAATTATGTTTTAAAAATTTACTATATTTATATTTTAGATTGCGTGAACTGTTCGATTAAATTATAGTTGAACATTTTTCTAAAATTATTAGTCCTAAAATTCTTTAATTTTTTTCTTTTAATTTTTGAATATGCTTGAATTATTTCATTATATAAATATTTTATCAATAAACATTTTGCGATCTGAAGATCTTTTAAAAGTAGTACAACCGGATTTTCTTTTGATAAAAAAATTATTGGCATTAATATAAAAAGAATTTTATTTTTAATACCAACAATCCTTATTTCACACAACGACTCATTTTCGTTTCACAAAAGGAGGAAAATGGCCCTGAAACTGAGACAACTTTCAATTATTTATTATAAAAAGGAAGTGCCAATAAATCTTTTTTTATCGGCACAAGAGATCAACATCAGGCTGAGTATTTATCAATCTTAAGTCCTAAATATTTTTTCTCAATAGGCCCAATAAATAATTAAAACAAAACTTTTAACTCAAAAATATTTTCAGATCTAATTAAACAATATCTGGACCTACATTAAAATAATAATTTTATTTTCGACAAAAGATCAGTTGAGACAGTTTAAGAAAAAAACGTGATTTCGTTCCTAGCCCAGTTGAATAACGTTTTTACCGTATTAAAAAACTTGAACCCGATGGTTCTCGCGGTCGCAGACAACGATATTTCCAGCGGATGTGACGGCAACACCCTCGAGTCCTTTGAATTCGCCATCAGCACTTCCCCAGTTTCCAAATGCCCTGAGAAAGACGCCTTCCGGAGTGAAAATCTGAATACGATTATTTCCAGAGTCGGCGACGATGATGTAGCCTTGATCGTCGACGGCGACACCACGAGGAAATTTAAATTGACCCTCCTCTGAACCCTCAGATCCAAATGCTGTTAGGACACGCCCATTGACGTCAAAAATTTGAACCCGATGATTGTTGCTGTCACTAACAATAACCCGATTCGTGTTGCTTACGGCGATATAATGAGGGTGTTCTAACTGACCACGTCCGCTTCCACAGGAACCGAATTTTCCTACAAAAGTTCCATCCGACTGGAAAACCTGGAAAATAATTAAAAAATCATTTTATAATGATACAAATCACAAATGTCAATGTCCGGCATCTTACTTTTGAATAAATAATTAATGATTTATTTTCTATATTGACATTTTTTCCTGTTTTCTTCACAATTTTTATTTGAGTGGCAATATATTTCGGCATTGTTACAAGACATATTGGGCCTTCGACATATTGGGCTGTAAGCATCTAAAGCCTGAGATATTAATTCAATACTAATAATGGTGACACAAGTTTGACATCTCACATGGATAAAAAATGAGTAGACTAATGTTCTAAAGTGTTGGAAAAATAAAAATTAGCGATTTTATCTTTCAAGTAAAGCATCTAAATACATATTTCATACTTCATAAGCTTATCCCTTGTCCACTCATTACCCCTGTTTTAAATTTTTTCTCTATTTTTCCCTATTTTCAAGAAACATCTCCTTTTTACACTCAAGTGCGAACTGAATTAGCATGATCCAATAATAAAATTCAACTATTTTTCGTTGGAACTATTTTTCTGAAAAAACTGTTTGCTTTAAAATGATTATTTTTAAACTGAAAATGAAACTATGCCATTATTAGTTAAATACGTTTATATTTGGTTGTAAATTTTTCTCTTTTGGGAGAAAGTATAACTATTTTATTGAAAATCAATGGTTTTTTCAACATTAATTTTATTTACTATTATATATATTATATATATTATCAATGATGAATGGTGCTATATAAACTAATCTTTTTTGTTTGAAAATTCGACTATTTCGATGAAAATTAAATATATTTCTACTTAAAATCTGAAGTGTTTCATATTTTGTTCAACATGGTACTTTTACATTAATTTTAATCAGAAGAATGTATTCTCCGATTATTTCTCTATTTCCGTGAAAAATCAACCTATTTCCTCAGTTTTAAAAGCATTTTTGGCTGTAAAGTCCGTTATAATATTATGTTCATAATTACGGGAAAAAGAAGCGTTAATAATTGTATTTGTCCAGTTTATAAGCTTATACATTTTTCTGAAGTGCTGAATTTATGCATGATATTTTATTCGAAACCTATACGGTTATTTAAACTTTTGAGTTGAAAATGTAAACTTACTTGAACGCGATGATTTTCTTTGTCGCATACGTAAATAAATCCAAGAGCGTCTGTAGTAATGCCCCAAGGATAGTTAAATCTCCCATCAGCCGTTCCCTGAGAACCAAAGGCCCTGAGAAATCGGCCAGACGGATCCAAGACCTGGATACGATGATTGTATCGATCGGCGATGATAAATTGCCCGATCCTGTTTACCGCTACTCCTGCGAGACAGTCAAACTGTCCTTCTCCACTTCCGTACGTTCCGAACTCTTTCATAAAGTTCCCGTTCCCATCAAAGACCTTTTAAATATTAAAACAAATTTTTTTATTGTGAAATTTGATATTTATTTAGTCAATCAAACAATGTGTAAGTTTGAGAAGAGGTCGGTGAGCCATCATAGATGCCGCGTCGCACAATGGGAAAAAAGAGACTTTTTTGGTTTCAATATTATATAATAAACAAACAAAAAGTTATATACAAATTATAGTTTGAAAAATGTTTTCTACGATTTGCCATAATTTTACATTTTTTAAAGTTATATTGCAATATTATAAATATAATTAATATCATAGACAAATTTAATAAACAAATGCATTCCTTGGGCATTTTTGGACGGAAAAATTTATTGTTTTTATGTCAGTCGTTTTAAGTGGGAACTTAATGACCATTTCTATGATGTTTTAAACAAATTCAATAAACATATGCATTATTTGGGTATTTGTACTTGGGTATTTGAAGAAAAAGGTAATTATACTCGATCCTGAAGCTGTAGCCTTGTTCAAAGAATGAAAGGAATGATCAAATTAAGCTAAAAGGACTAAGATTGCAAAAAAACTTTTTCGTCAACAAATACCCAAATAACGCATATTTTATTAAATTTGTTTAAAAGAATAAAAGGAATGATCACATGAAGCCGAAATGACTAAGATTTAAAGACACTTTTTCGTAAATAAATACCCAAATAATGCATATTTTTATTAAATTTGCTTTAAAAATCATAGAATTTATCAACGGAATATGAATGTTAATGAAATTATCATTTAGTCTCCACTTTAAAATACTGAAATACTGGCATTTTTTAAATTAAATTTGTTTGAAAAAATCCTAAGATTTATCAAATGATTATGAAGTTTGCTGAAATTGTCATGAGGCTGCGTTTATTTATTAAATTTGTTTCAAAAATCTTAAGATAAATTAACAAATTATGAATTTTTCTAAAATGATAGTAAAGTTCGTAATTAAAAAAATCGACATCGAAGAAAACATCTGTCGAAAAATGTCTAATTAATCCATTTGATTAATACATTATAATTTATGCATCATAACTTAAAAAATTAAAATTATGGAAAATCGTAGAAAACATTCTTCCAACAATTAATTTCTTCATAACATTGTTTTTGTGTATTATATAATATTGGAACATCTTGATATAATATTACTCTATGAAGCTTTACGATTTCAACCATTTTCTTGTTATTAGCGAGCACCGGAAAAGTCAAACAGAAATAAGGGCTATTTTTCGTCATATTTGTTTATTTCTAAAATAATTGAAAGCCTAATTTAAATATCAGGCTCGAAAACTCTCTTAGAAATATTATCAGATTTTTTCTCAATTTTTTGTTCGAATCGATAAATATTCATGGGCTGTACGTTATTTTGAATCAAAAAAGTAATTTTTCCCCCACTATGCACTGGTATCATAAGTATGAAGTGTACGCGCACACAGTGGGAAGAAATTGAAGTTTTAAGTGAACATTAAAATTAAGATACAATACTGAAGTGATCTAAATATTGTAATGTGAAAAAAGTTAATAGGACTTTACATAACATTGATTATCTAACTCAATTTTTGAACAATTTATAAAAATAAACAAAGGTAACGAAAAAAATTATATTTCTTTAACTCAAGATTCTAGCTTGTTTTAAATAACGCGAATAGTTTTGTGACTGCCTACATTTGTTACAACGTTATTCTTTGGGGATCATTTATCATTATACAATAAGGAGAAAACTTTTTTACGAACAATTTATTTGTCAAAAGTGGATTTTTTAGAATTTTTGGTACTAATTTGGCTTATATTATTGTACAGTTATTGCAAGAAAAAAATTAAAATTCAAAAACTTTGTAGTTCTAATAATTGTAAAATTTGTTAATGAATTATTTCTAGCGTCTTAATTAACCTGGGCTAATTAATAAAAATTACAAATATCAAAGAAACCAATTTTTTGAATGCCAGAATTAGGCATTTTCAAATAAGGTTTGTTTCTGATGATCCTAAACTTAAATGACAAATAAAGTTTTGCCTTGAAGTTATCCTTTCTTAGTCGATTAAAAATACTAAGATTAAGGGTGTTGGTTTAATCCGACTTTGAATTATTTTTAATAGGTATGGCACTGACTCAACATATATTATTTTCGAAGGACTTGTGAATGAAAGAAAGAAAACTTGTCGACTATCAGGGGTTTTGTGAGATCCTCGGATCAATAAAATTTCGAAAAATCATACCTTTTGTTGAGGAAATCAGTATTTTCATGACAAATATGAATTTTGCGAAAGATAGAAATCAGCAGGTAGCAGACGACAGCATTTGAACGGTTAGAAACGTTTGCAAATTTTTTTTTTTTTAAATTCTGACATCATAGAAGAATTTTCGCGAACCATCAGCTTTTCTAAGGGCCACTATTTGATTTTGGTGACCGTAAATTTTGCGAAATTCAGAAAAAAGTTGAGAAAATTCACATGCCATGTGCGTGTGTTGTAATTATATTTGTTATCAACCGCTAGGCTAGCTGCCACCTTCACTCCATACCGTGTGTAGACTTGTAGAGTGAAGGTGGCTGCGGCTGA
>JAWWLR010000149.1:37084297-37097545 GCA_035041075.1 Acraspis erinacei
GAAGAATTTTCAATGAAAACTTCTTCAAATTGTACCATAAGAAGTTTCAGACGTTTAATATTATACAATTTAATATTCAAGGCTTTCAACTAATTACAGTATTGTTGTATTTCCAATGCCAAAAAAAATTTTCTCGTATAAAGAAAGTAAACCATTTTTAAAGTTCCGGAACCGATATTATTAGCTCCTTAATGAACATGGAGAAGAATACACGCAAACCTTTTTTGAGGAAAAAGTAAACACAAATAAAAATAGTACTAGTTAGCCGATCTAGCTCAAAATCTTATGAGACCTGAGCATCAAAGCTAGAGCTGCATTTCATATAAGTTTCATGAACTTTTCAAGATATGGTAAAGAGAAAAAATTTACATAGATATAAAAACAAGAAATTTTTTTAAAAATAGTATATTTGAGTACCTAGAGTCGAATTAAATTCAACAGTCATTACAAAATTGCTATAAATAATAATATAAAATCATGGAAGGAACCGGAAGTTTCGACCTGATATTTAGAGTGATAGGTTTTGGGTATGTAATTTTTTTACAGGATGAAGATAGTCACATCTTGGGAGATTAATCAATTATTAATTGTTATTATTAAATGATAAAAACTTATATTACTATTAAATAATGTAATCTTTATTAGTTGAATTATTTTATATAATTATTATAGTTGAGCAAAAAAACTGTCTTACCTATTAGAAGGTGAGTCTTCTTTGCTACCACGACGAGCTTCGGCACTGCGAGCAAGAAGAGGACCAATATCAGTTCGAGCCATTGCAGATTCACTTCTTTGCCGTTCTTGAGTTGTTGGTGGCACTGTCGTCGATGGCCGAGTGTCAGTTTCCGATTCCTCATCGGTTTCGGATTCCGTTTCTTCAGAGGAAGTAGTCGTCTCATCATCATCGTCATCCTCCTCTTCTTTCTTTATTGGTTCCTCTCTTGTTAGCACAGGTGCTACTTGAGGAGGTGGTGGTGCGGCACGATTACCTACAAAAAATATTTTATAAATACATTGAAGTATATTTAAAAAATATAAAGCTTAAGAACAATTAATTTATTCTGTTTATTAATATTTGGATAATAATTCATTGCCGCTCCATAACGTGTCACTTACCCCTTCAGATCGAACATGGAAGTGAAACTGTCATGCAAAATTGTCCAATGTTATTTTCCAAATACAATTTATTTAAAAATTTAGAATATAAAAATAGTTTCTTCTCTCTACCAGAGATAAATCTTCTTATGTACAATTTTCCAAAACATGTATTTAAATAACAAATTCATAATAGTTACCTCCGCCTAAAAAACGGCTCTGGAAAGATCTGGGAGAGGAAGTGGTTGTAGTTGGAGGGTCTCTATTGGCTGAACTCGAAAGACCACCGACTCCGGAAGAAACAGTGGAGGTCGTCGTATTTGTTGGTGGAGCTCTCGACAAATATTTTTGTTTCATCTCTTCAGCTGTAAATGGGGCACCAGTGTTGCGAATGCCAGATCCACTCGAACTTTCAGAACCAGTACTGGAATCCGAAGATGCGCTTCTTGTACCATGAGTATGGGCCTCTGTCGACGTTCTCCTGCAATTACATTTTTGTATTATTTTAATTACAGGGTGGTCGCAAAACATGATTTTCAAATATCCCTGACTTTTCCCTGGCTACTTTTTCATTTTCCCGGAACCATACATTTTGAATACAAGTATTCGAATGTTTTCATATTTTTGATTCAGAATATTTAATGTATGAAATAAACCAAATTCAGATTTAAATGAAAATTTTTTTAATTCATTATGCTCGATCGTAATTTAAAGTTTCTCTTATAGGCATTTTACAACTTTTGCAAGTACCCTGTAATATTAAAAAATACTAAACATTTTATAAAAACTATAAGACCCTGAAGTTTTTTATAAGTAATTTCATACCTTGAGACAGGCGTTCTTCGAGGTAGGTCTTCTGGTTCTCTTTCTTGCGTATCTCTGACGGAAGGATGAATGGGCACAGACAAGGGTGGACGTTCTTCAACAGTTTCCGGCGTGGCAGGTACGCTCTTGTTCTGCTTTTTAATTCTAGAGATTTCGTCGTCTTCGCTCACCTGCCTTGCCATCGCCGTGGGCGTTTTTCTCACCTGGACCTGCAGCGTAAGTTTAGTTTATTTATATTGAAAATCATTTTATTCAAGCTTCGTTTTTAATTTTGATAAGATTTTTCAATAAAAATGAGAAATTATAATTTACAATAAAGCATCTAACTATAAAAAATATTTTAAGGGTATAATTCGATGGATTCTACGAAGAGTAGGCTATCTTTTCGTTACCGTTAAGAATTAGGCTAACTTCATTTAGCTAAGTTTTCAGAAGGAATAAATAACACATTATTTTTCGAAACATTTCCTACGAATTCAAAACTCCAGTATTTTGTATTACAGTTTGTAATCTAATGTAGGCTCCTATAACTTTAAAAACAAGAAATTTTAATAGATTTTATTCCTTTTAACACTTCTAAGTGTTTACTAAATTTAATACAAAATGAAGTTAGCCTAATTCTTAACGGTAACGAAAAGATAGCCTATTCTTCGTAGAACCCATCGAATTAATCTGCAATAATACCTAATAACTGTAATAATTCTCGTATAAGTTCTAAGATATCTAAGGATACAAAATAAATTCACAACATCGAATTGAAAGAATATTGTATTTATTTCTTCATTCTCAGTATATTTGTAAATAAAAAATGTACACTTAGCAATCGTACAATGCTGTCAAATGACCAAAAATATTGATGGGGTTCTGCTTATTCTTGGTCGGTAGAAAATTATTTTGACAGTTGTGTGATATTAATTTTATGATTATGATGAAATAAAAAAAGGAAAGTTCAATTTGTTTATCCGCTTAGTCTACAACACTATTTCTAGAAATGCTTAATGGAAGTCAAAATAAATACTACTTAAGTTTCAGTTAATTACCTAATTTTTCGATTTGATAAATCTTTGAATTATCTGTACAGCTATATGTATATTTTACATGGTTGATGAAATCAAAATATGTTTGAATACCAACCCGACTAAGTTTATCCCTCCAAAATTAAGTGCTAAAAATTGAAATACAAAACAATTTTTTTTATTTAAAGAGACAATTATATTTTCCAAAACAAAAACTAGTTACAACTACAAATTTTTAAAGAATCATCTGTAATAATTGAACAAGGAAGAAACAAACTACGGCGAAGGAAATTAATTCTAGAGTTGATAGATTTATTTAAAAGGACCTTAAAAAATGATAATTTTAGAGATTTTAATAGTTTTGGGATCTTATGATCCATGTCTACATCGCAAAATAAATTACGATTGCACATAAATATTAATGACAGTTGGTTGAAGACTGTACAAATAAATCGAGAGCCTTCGCACAATTTCTATTTACACATCGGCAAAACGTTCTTTATTAGTCCAATCACTAACACTACGCAGCCTTTTATTAGCGCACATGCTTTTTTATTACGTATACTGTCACTTGATGAATTCAAAAAATAATATTATTTGCGAATTAAATAAGTACTTGTTGCTAACAATTATTGCAAAATACGCCAATTCTATTAATCTGCCTTCAAACAAGAAACAACTCTTCAGCAACTGCGCTAAGAAAAGCTTGCACAATCAAAGAAATTTAAAAAAAGTGAAGTGTGATTAGTTCAGTGTTTTTGTGATTTTTGCCAAACAATTTTGCTGAGATTAAGATTCAAAATCTTTCAAACGGTGTTTATTTCGAACTTATTTTTCGTTGTGCCAAGGTGTTGAGTGTGTGGATGGCTCGCCCCGATTTTCTGCTCTTATTCGTCAGGATTTGAAAAATCCTGTCAAACATAAACAATTAAGGGTTTTAGTTTCTTCGATTTTTGTTAAATTTGAGAATATTTATGGAAGTTACAAGATCCTTTCGAATTAAGATATAATGATTTTGGAACTCTTTCAAATATCACCTGTATGTTCCATATTAGATAACATTTCCATAGAATATTTAAGGCATTTAATTGGAATCATCACATAATAATTTTTATAGTTCTATACAGTATGTATATCTGCAATTTTCATAGATGTGCTGTTAAATTTGGCTAGAATCTTTAGACAGTTCTATAGACTGATTAAAGAATTCCTCAGAAATTTTACATTCATGAATCACCTATATAAATTTGTTATTGCATTAGATTTTTGGCGTGATGTATTTAAATTTCTTGTTGAAATGTTGAAAAATTTGTTTGGAGTTTGCCAAAAATTTTTGAAAAAGGAATGATAGAAATCACAATAAATTTCAGAAAAATACCATGAGACAATTTTCAGACAAATTTCAAAGAATTTATATTCTAGAATTCATAAATTTTCTGGAATATTCTGAAAATTGACATATCAATTGGGAATTCTACTCAGATTCTCACTGATTTCCTCTGTAATATTATAAAATTTGTTCAATCTTTAAAAATACTGTTGAGGATTTGTGCATGTTTAGGTTTTGGAATATTGTATAGAGGTAATTCAGTGAATCAGCATATTCTCTAAATTCTACAAGAAACTTATTGAAAAGTTATGCTAAATAAAAATCGTAAAATATTTATAATAAAATTTCCAGGAAATTAAAATTGGATGTTTTGCAGAAATTATTGACTAATTTTTCATAAATATATATTCTTTTAAATAAGGAATTTCGGGAAAATTCCACAGAAATCTAACGAATATTTTGCAGAATTTTATTACGTGAAAAGTATGATATTTCTATCCATAAAATATTAATTAAATTTCCTTAAATTAAAATTTAAAAAAATTATTTAATGTTAAATTTTCAAAGAAATTTCAAATGTTATGTTAATGTGATTCGTATTTGTTGATAAGATATGTTTATTATCAGTTGTAATTCTACTGTATAAAGAAAAGGGGAAAAAATCTTAAATAATTTCCTTAATTTTTCTTTTATTGTTTAAATCTTTATAGAATCGTAGTTCTAAGTGACTTCATTAATTCCAGTATACTACAAATACTACCATGATCCAACACAAGATAAATACAACGCAGTCTTTACTCAATTCAAGGGAGCCAAGCAACTTCTTGAAGCCTCGTGAGCAACTGGCTGACTCCTGCAGATTGCGGAATGATAATCATGATTTAAAAAATGTAATAACTGCGTAAATATAAGAATAATCTTTGTCTATGTGTAATAATTAAAAAAATTTAAAGTCTTTAATTTAAATATTACACCACAATATTAATTAATTTTATAATCGATTTAAAAATAATTATTTCCTATTTTCAAAGAATTCCAAGACAGATAACCCTTTCTACAATTAGGAAAAAAATAAAAATTGAAGGGTTTCATTAGATAACTTTCTTCAGCGATGCATTATTCCATCACATACATTTTTTTCTCTATAGTTGGGAGCCCATAGAATGACACCCTTCAATTAATTCGTTCTGTACAAAACAAAAATGACTGAAAATGATAAGGAAGCGTCCATTAGTTACGCACAATTTTTTCTTTTCAGGTGAGGAGTTTGGGAAAATCTTACGACTCTTGGGAAAACTTTGCAATCCCTTGAAATCCCACCAATTATTTAAACAATTTGATAAATTTCTTAATGTTTTTAAAATGATTAATAATTATTTAAAATCCTTTAAATTCCATCGGTATCGCACATAATTTCTAGAAGTCCCTCAAAAATAGTTAAGCGCCCCCTGGAAATCCATGGAACTCCTTTAAAACTGTGGAAACCTTTTAAATTCTTTGAGATTCCCTGAAATATGTTTAAATTCGTGATATCGCTTGAAATCTTCCAAATCTTACACAAATCCCTTATAATCCTGTTAAATCCGTGGATATATTTTTGAATCTTTTATAATGTCTTAAGATATTTTGACATCATATGAAATCATCAAAGCTCCTTTAAATCTCTTAAGATCCGTTAGAATTCCTTGAAATCCTTTGAAAACCATAAAATTAACGAACTTCTCTTAAAATTCCCTGCCATCCTTCAAAATTCGGTAAAATACTTCGGTATTTTTTTAATCATTTTGAATTCCTGTTAAATCCCACGACTTATTTTTAAATGTCTCTAAATCTCCTAAAACCCCTTAAAATTTCTTAAAATCTCTTTAAATCCATTGTAATTGTTTTTAATACGCGGAAATAATTTTTTATTAATTAAAACTTTTCACAAAATTCTAAAATTCCGATTAAATCTTTTGGCATCTATTGAAATAATGTAAAATCTTCTGAAATCTGAGTCAACTGCTGTAAGTTCTTTAAAATTTTGTGAAATATCTTAAAAATTTAAATTCTCTGTAACAGTGTGTTAGGTCATTTCTGCAAACACTTGAAATATTTTAATATCGTTAAAAATCTGTTAAACTTCTCGCAACATTTTAGAATCGTTAAAATGTCCCTAAAAATTTTGTAATGCCATGAAATTCCTAAAAAAAATGTGGAAATCTTATTACGCCTGTAATAAATTATAATTCTTTGAAATATTTTGTATTCTTTAAAATATCCTAAGATCCTTTGAAATGCTCTAAAATCACTGAAAATCTTTAAAATCCGTGGAAATCCTTGAAATTCCGTGAAATATTTCGAATTATTATAAGATCCATTACAAAGTTTAAAATCCGTAGGAATCTTTCTGAATGTTCTGAATTCCCTTAAAAAATTTTAAACCCGATTAAAATACTAAAAATCCCTTTAAATACTTCATAATATTTAGAAATTCTTTGAAATTCCGTTAAATCCGTAAATATACTTTCGAAACTTTTAAAATCTTCTAAAGCCATTTTACATCTCATGAAATCGTCAAAATTCCCTCATATCTTTTAAAATTCGTTAATATTGCTTAAAATACTTTGAAATCCCATTAAATCTTATGAAATTTTTGGAAATATTCTGAAATCTCTTGAAAGCGGAAAAGTCTCATTGAAATCTTCTGACATCTTTCAAAAATGGGAATTCCTTCATTATTCCTTAAAATCGTTCGAAATACTTAATAAGCTTTGTAATGCCGTAAAATATTTTAGAATTCATTAAAATCTTTACAAACCTTTACAATCCGCGGAAAACTTTCTTAAAACTTCTCAAAATCCTTCGGTGTCTCTGGTAAAATCGATTTAAATATAAGTAAACCCAGTGGGCATACAATTTGACGACGTCTTTACGACATCGCTTCAACATCTTTACGACTTCTTTACGTCATCCTATGCCCATGTCGTTACGATATCTTTTCGATATCGTAAAGGCATTGTCAGATCATACGATGTCTTTACGATATCATAAAGACACCTTAACGACATGGACATAGGATGTTGTAAAGATGTTATAACGATGTCGTAAAAACGTCGCCAAATTTTGTGCCCACTGTGAACTATTTGACGTCCCTTACAATCTTGTAAATCCCTTGTAAAAATTGAGATTCTTTCTGAAATTGTATTAGGTAATTTTTTTAAACTCCCTAAATCTATGAAACCTCTCGTAATCCGTTAGAATCGTTCAAAATGCCGTAGAAAATTGGTACTGCCATGAAATATTTTGAAATTATTTATTTATTATTATTATTATTTATTTAAAAAAATTAATTCTTTGATATATATCTCGTTTCCAATAAAAAATATTTTTTGGTTGAGTAAAAAGCAGAAGACTTAGGAATCCTTACAATAGAGCGGGAGGGAGTCTAAAATTTCAAATGTTATTCTCACTTAATTAATGGACGTTTCCTAAATGAAGTTTTAAAATAAACTATGAGCTGTTTTCCTAATCAAGATTAATTATTTGTTTTAATAATCTACTTTAATAATAAAGGATGCCTTTGCTCACCTGGGGCTTTGGTTGTGGGGCAGGTTGCGGCTGGACGGGTTCTTCCTTTTTCTTTTTTCCTGCTCTTTCGCACTCTTGAAGCTTCTTCATTACACGAGGGGAATCCGTGAGTCGAAAAATCCCAGAGAGAGGACCCCTCGCAGCATCTTCCGTGTCGAGTACTTTTTCTCTTGGATTTGCTGGATCTTGAGTCCCCGTGAATCTTACCGTCGCCCTGGTATCGCCATCTGAGTCTTCACCATCTCTATGCCTCATAAATCTACTCCTATACCGCGATTTATTCCTCGGCGCCTCATACTCTGGTGCCTCGTACCTAAATTTAATTCAAACCTTTCAATTTTGTGATCCAAATTCTACTTTAAATTGTCGGTAAAGGTTCTTATACGCGATTCTTCATTTAGAGAAAATTGACCGCCACAATCTACTAATTAGAAAAACGAATTCCTCTCTCATTATATAAGCAATAAAGTTATTAAGGAAAACAAGAATGCCATTTGAACAAGATTCGTCGCAATCTAAATGGAAAAAGCGCCATAAAAAGTCAGAAATTGAGGTCGTTAAATAGAAAAAGGGTAGAACTCGAACACAGGGTGAATTGCAGCGTCGAAAGAAATAATTTATGGCCAATTTCTTTTCTTTCATTTACGCTTGCGCTCAGCACGCAACTGTTTCAATAATTTGCATTTCGAGCGGGTTCATTAAGCGACTTGGCAACGTGCTGACGAGTATTATCTTACACGCTCTGTAATTAAATTTTCTCACTTTATACCCGAGTAAGTGCTTACCGCACATAAAATAGCGGGAGAAAAGTGGAAATGTTTAAAAGAATCATTTAGTATTTACAACTTATTCCGGAATAGATATGTGGGTCATTCTGAAAAACTTATGCCCTCTCGTCAGGTCTTTGGCAGCTTTCCAAAATAATTCGCTGCTTCAATCAGAAAAGTCCGAGAACACTCTTTTCTACGTGCTTCTTTTATTAAATTGCCTGGAATTTAGAAAAAGCCTTGTCCATAACCCATTTATCCTTATTGCTTGCAATATCAAAATTTTCGAGTCGCTGATCTTTCCTGTTTCAGCACTTTACAAAACCTTAAAGTAAGATTCTAGACCATCCAAGTTGGATTTAAGAATTGAATAATAAAAAAGATCTTAATAAATAGTTGAAAAATAATTAAGAGTAATTAGGATAGCAAGAAAAATTACTCGTAGTCCGGGCCGTATCGATTTCTGGATATCCGATCGTCATCCGGTTGGCGATACTGGGAGGCAAGACGATGATCGCTTTTGCTTCTCATTAACCCTGGAGATCCACCAGGTGGTGCAAGAGTTCCAGAACTGTTTCCTAAAAGACCCCCGGTGCCGGTTTCCGGTTTAATGTTTAGTTCACCATAACCAGCTACATGAAGCACCAGCTGGTTCGGGTCGTGTGCCATCACGAAACGAACACGTCGACCATAATCGCCCGCTTCATATTCAAAGTTTCTAAACAAATTTAAAAGTATTATCATGGAGACAAATTTTTAGTAAAATTAAAAAATAAAAATGTAATCTTTTAACACTGTAACGAAAATTTAATCTAATAAAAAAAATTCTGGACACAAACATGACTTGGTTCGCGTAAAAGTTAGCAGATGGCTTCTTTATACCAAAGATAATGGAAACACACGTCACCATTAGATCTAAAGTTATTGAGATTTAAAGAAAATATTTTTCTTTCAAATTTGAAAACGTGCGTGATGCCTAATTTCCAATAAAAAATATTTTTTCACCAAGAGATACTACAAACTAAAAATATGCTCAATTTGAAATAGATCCGGTCTATTGAAAAATTTGTAATATACGTAAATGTTGAGAATAAAGAATAAATCACTTTTGATTTTAAAAATCGAATCCATATCTATCGCTTCTTTTAACCAATAAGTTTTATTTTGACAATTAAATTTTTAGATTTGCAAATTAGTGAAGCAAATATTTCGTAGAGTTCAGCTCCAATATAAGCGTGAAATTGATTCTTTATTTGTAAATTTTAGTTTTTTCTGAGTTAATTTAATTTAATATGTGTTCTTTATAGTTAGTTTAATTGATTATAATAATAGTAATATATAAATTGGTTTCAAAAGAACTACCTAATGAATTCCACCGTTCTTAAAAAGAGTTCTTTGGTGTCGAGAAGTTCTGCATCATCCCAGGACACATTTTCATTGATATGAGCTTCTGCGAGGTCGCAGTTGCTTTGTATGTTGGCAATTTCAAGCTCTAGGTTTTCTTTGAGTTGGATGAGGCCTCTGAGTTCTGTGCCTAAATACCGATCAATTTCGTTACGTAAATATTCAGTGCGATCTTTAAGAGCCTTGCTAAGTCTTCTATAAATTTCATCCACTTCCTCTGCCACTGATGCAGAATTTGTTTGCAAACCCAGGGTGTTCTTCTCCACTAGTGCCAGAGCATCCTGCAGTCTGTGTAATCCTCTGCGCACCTGAAAGTGAATTAGAAAAAGTATTATATGATTTTAAGACATTTTTTGTTGAAAAATATTCCTGCTTATTTCTGTAATATATTTTTGATATTTTCAACCAATAAAACGTAAAAATGAAGGATTCGTGGTGTATTAAACAAAATTTTGTACCATTAGCAATTTTTTCCCCGGCAAAACGAGCAATTTTTAGTTAAAATTGAAATTTATGTTTACGTTTCATTAAATATTCTTTATTGTTGATTCTTTTCTACTTTTCTATTTTCTCGCAATTTGATAAAACGATGCATAATTATTTCTTCGTGAATGTTTTCATATATCTATTAACAATCGAAAACTAACATCTGAATTCTACAGTCAAGTTTTTCATTCTATCATTGAACCAGGATCAAAAGTTAACATATTTTTTGGCAAATAACCTCTAAATTACATTTTTCGGAACACTTAAATTGTAGAGACAAAAACAAAACCGTATTTACAAAGGAATTATTAAAAGTATTAATTTTGGAAATGCCTCAGTAAGTACTTAAAATAATTATCTGAAAAAGTGTTTACTTTTAAAACTAAATTGAAATTTTTTTTAGAAAAATAACGGCAGAGTTTATTCAAGAGTGTATAAAACACCACAACGATTATCGAGTCACTCACGATTCCCCAATATTGGTAGAGGATGCAAAAGTAAAAAATTTATCGCTTTTCATATCTAAAGAAACTGAAAAAAAATTTAATTGGAATAAGTTTAATAATACAATTGATATAATCCATTGGATTACGTTTTAATATTATATATTCAAGAAGTGATGATTTATTCTAATTTCGTTTCCATATTGAAGTTGAATCAATTTGCACAAGAATGGGCAGAGAATTTAGCAAAGAGAAACGCCATGGAACACAGGGGCAATAATCCATACGGAGAAAATATTTATCAGGCGTACAATTCCGATCCAGAATGGGTAATGAAGCCAATAGAATCAGTTAAGGCTTGGTTAGTTATATTCTGGAAATAATAATTCAAAATTTAGTTTACTTATTATTTATTTTTAAAGTAATGTTTCAAAAATGTTTATCTCTTTTTTCTCTACTCTTATATTTAATTCACCATTTTTTCCACTGCCAAATAGAGATATCTATATGAAAGGCTGTGAAAAGTGAAATAGTTGAATTTCTGGGACGTAAAAATTAGGGTGGTCCAAAAATTCGACTTTTAGTTTTTGGTGATCGATCCACGCCAATTTGTTCTTTTCCCGAAAAAATTCTTAATTTTTTTGAAATTGTTCGAAATTAATCCATACTCCCGGGCTTTCGAAAGTAACAATACATGTTATTAACATTTTCGAAATCAAAATTTAGTCACGTCTTAATGAAAGGTGAGGCAATAATTTTCGCCCAATACATTTTTTGTATCGCCGAACACCTTTGTATTATTCCCGGAAGATGTCCTCAATCATGGAAAATAGCAGTTTAATGTCAAATTCATGCTAAAGACGGTACCTACAAAGATCAATATCAATTACTTTTATTCAATAAATAATAGGTTTTCAAGTATTTTTAAACTAATTTTTTAATTCTTTAAGCAATTATTACTTGTTTGAACAATATTTTTTTCTAGTAAATTGTAAGAAGCATGGGTAGAATATTTTCGAGGAACTATTTGGGGCCAAGATAGACCGACCTGATGGTGAATGTGGCTCTGTCAAGGCGTTCTATAATAGCGCTGAGTAGAAGTGAAACGATTTTGTATCGTCAAATGCTAGTCTGCACAAATTAATCTAGCGCTAAGCTGGACAAGCTATTCTAGCGCTAGTCAGTCGTTCTTGTAAAAATATATTTTAGATGGTTGACGTTAAAAATTATTTCAAAGACTGTCCAATGACGAGAAAAAAGATTCTTTGTTTTTACTGTACGATTGTTTTTTATACTTTTCAACACTTTGGGTATTTTTGGAAATGTGCCAAGAAATATTTGGATTCAGAAGTTAGAAATTTTGTTGAGCCTCACAGACTAGCCAGCACCCGAGTTTCTCTCGAAAAGACTGACTAGATAATGAGAAAAATTTCAATTTCAATTTTCTAGAATTTTTTTTCTCCCTTTTTCTACTTTTAAACATCCTTGCTCTTTTTGATATATACAAAAAAATGCTTTAATAAAACCTATAGATATTTGTTTGCTCCTGACGGGGTAGCCAGCACCTGATTAGGGCCTGATCATACTGATTAAAACACGCTGTTCAATCAACACGCTGAATAGTTTTGAAAATGTCTAAAATATATTTGGGGTTGATACTGAGTGTAAGAGATTACAAAAAGCTATATATTTATCTCTACCTTTCCTACGAAAAGGCGCAAATGAATGATTATTAATTTCTAAATAATTGAAAACTGTCTTCCACAAAAAATATATCTGCTAATATTCATTTACAGGAAAAAATTGTTGAGGAAAGTGAACATTGTTCAAATAATTGACAAATATGATAAACCAGAAATATGACTCTCTGTATTCGTCAAGTCTAACGTTTATGCTGGTAAATAATAAATTTTCACGTTTCACTGCAAAAAAACTGTTTAAGCAATTTATAATTGTTTCTACAACAAAAATGAGTTTAAAAATACTTGAAAACTGATCGCTTATCGAATAAAAATATGAAATGTTTAAAAAAATACCGTTTTAACATGAATTGTATATAAAAATGCTATTTTTAATTTTTCTAGGGGACATTTTTCGAGCATAAGACAAAGGGTTAAAAGGGAATACAAGTTATTGGGCGCAAATTATTTATTCAAAATTTCATAACAGGAGAGTGAACTTTTATTTAAATGAACTTAATAACAAGTAATTTCTTCATTTTTTCGAAAATCGTCCTTTTGCCATTGAAAGTCCCATGCTAATTTTTAAAGACCGGGGGCATATGATATAATTGACCGATTTGCGAAAAAATA
>JAWWLR010000149.1:37210270-37221974 GCA_035041075.1 Acraspis erinacei
TACTGGAAATGAGACCCGCGTGGAAGAGGTTCAATGGGTGAATCGTGACTCAAAAATGGCTCAACAATGGCATAAGCATGGGGTGGGCGTGGGTTAACAATGGGCTAAGCGTGGACGAAGCGTGGCTTGAGATTGGGTCAATGTTCACCCACGGTTAACCCACGGTCGTCCCATGGTTATAAACAATGGGTCAATCATGGCTAATGGCCCCTCTGCCATGGTTCGCCCACGGTCGAACGTGATTTGGTTGAAATTGAACTTTGGCAAAATTTTCGAAGATAGGGGCAATCCACTAAACTTTCCTCACTTTTTAGGAAGCATTGGTGGATAAATATTTTCTTTTACTGGACTTTGCACAGTTCTTTAAGAACCAGCGTGAAAGAACTTTGCATGGGTTACGGCTGAATAGTAGCATAGCGTAAGTCTTGCGCTTGTCCGTCTCCCATGCTTAGGACACGCTAAACGCAAAAGAATATACTGTAAGCTTAATATTTTAAATACAGTCTAAGCTTCGCATCATGAAAGGGCCAGGAAACACAAGAAACATTTTAAAAGAACCGGATAATAATTTATTAACAAATAAAAGAATAAAGATGTATCACAGATCAGTACCGATACCCGCATAATTAAAAACTGCCTGCCTTCTTCCTGGTCACACTTCACTCTTCCTTCTCCCCACTCTAGGGTTTCTTATTAGTCACACATACAACATATCCGTATTTACACATAATATCTAGCTTGTAAACATACCATACTTACACGGTCATACAACAATACACCTTACAATTCTTAAGAACATGTAAGTGTAAGAGAATATTAGCATGCGTTAAAAATGGAAATCTTAGGTTTGCCAATAGTCTACACGTCTCTAAATGGTAAGTTCACTACCCGGGTGCATCGGATTGAGCACCAGGTAGCTTAATACGTATTCTAAGAGAACTTTATAAAAATTTAAATTTGGTGAATTACGAAAACAATCCCAAATGGTGAGTCGACAACCCGGATGCATTGGGTCGCGCCCCAGGTAGTTTGGCTGGTATTCTACAAGAACTTTTTAAAAAGCTAAGTTGTTCCAACAGCCAAAATAACTAAAAATTCTGATTCGACGACCCTGGTGTACCAGGTCGCGCATCATGCAGTTTAGAACTTATTCTACGAGAAATTTTTAAGATTTTAAATTGTGCCAACTGCCAAAATAACTACCAATGGTGATTTGATCAACCATGTACACCGGGTCGTTCAAACTTTAAACGATTGGTATTTATTTTAAGAGATGGAAAGATATAAATTCTATGAAATTTCTCGTTAAATAAGTGCTAAACTACCGGGTGTTGAGTGGGACGATGGTCATGGGGGCTAAACCGCTAAAGCATAGGCTTTGGACTCACTCTGTCGGCTTGCCTCGGCATGGGCCTCAGTGGCCCATGCGGTGAACACTAGCCTACCAAGGGAATCGTTCACCTCCGGAGAGTCGTGGAACCGGTACCTTTAGAGAAAAGGGTTCTCTAAGTACTTTAGGCTGTTGCTCTTGTTGGTTCGGAACCCACCTTAAACTGTAGGTCCGCCTCCCACCACTAAGTAAGTGTGTGAGAGGTGTGTAAAGGAATAGGGAAGAAGGTGTAAGAAAAATGTAAACCCTTAGGGGACACATTAGAAGCTTCCATTCCATTCCATTCCAACTACGGGGTGCTCCATCCGGTGCACCCGTATGTTCGGCTCACAATTTTTAGTTATTTTGTCTGTTGGAACAATTAAAATTATGGAAAAGTTCTTGTAGCATACGTGCTAAGCTACCTGGTGCGCGACCCGGTTCCTTTGGAACATCGACTCACCATTGGTAGTTATTTTGGCATTTGGTTCAATTTGAATTGTTAAAAAGATCTCGTAGAAAACCTGCTAAGCTACTTGGTTAGCGCGCCGGTGCAACCTGGTCGTCGAATCACCATTTGGAATTCTTTTCATTATTCACAAAATCGAAATTTTTAAAAAGTTATATTAGAATACGCAGTTAACTACCTAGTGCTTGATCCGGTTCACTCGGATCGTCGGCTCATCATTGGTAGTTATTTTGGCAGTTGGCACAATTTAAATTCTTAAAAAATTCACGTAGAATACGTGCTAAACTACACTGTTAGAATTTTTTAAAGGAATTTTCAGAAACGCGTCACTAAAGCTTTATGCAGAAACCGTTTCTAAATTTTCCTAAACTGTGACCGAAATTTCAGCAACGTTAACTGCATAAAACTCCAGTCACATGTTTTAGAAAATTCTGTTACAGTTTAGGAATTTTAAATTACTGTAACTGAAAATTAAAAGAGATTAACAAAATCTTTTCGGTTCATTAAATTTAATATAAAAAATGTAATCTATATTTTTTCTGAGAATATATTTAGCAAGAAAATATGAGTGAAGTTAATAAAAACCAATTCTGATTTATCTATGTTATATGTACACTCATTGTATCAAATATATAATTGAAGATCATCTTTTATAATAAGAAGATTTTTTTTACATTTGATTCATTAAGTATGTTACATGACATAGTTATTTTAATATAAACTTCGCTGGTATATATTCTTACTATAATTTTTATCTTTAAGACAAATGTATACTTCAAATTTATATTAAAATTAATTAACAAAATAATAATGTCTCTATACAATAAATGTTAGACCAAAATTTTGTTACAAAATTTATAGAAAATGTTATTTCATTCTTTATAAATAATATTCTTATGTAGTTTTTTCGTAAAAAATTGAATCTTCATCCAAAAAATTAATTTGTAGCAAAATAGTTAAACCTTCAAACAAAGAATTTAATTTTCAAATAAAATATGAATGTTGCACAAAAAAATGATTTCTTAACAAAGTATTTCAAGAAAAATTTTCAAAATAAAAATTAAATCCTCAAACAGAGAGAAGGTCAACTTTCAAGCAAAGAGTAGCATTTTTCTCAAGAAAGATGAAATTTCTATTAAAAGAGATGAATTTTTGAATAAAAAATTAAAATTAAAAAACTATTTAATTTTCATCCGAAAAATACTTTCTTTTGACATTTTAACATCAAAACATGAGTTTTCAAAAAGAAGAAGTAAATCTGCTGCGAAAATTATGCTTTAATTTCTAACCCAAAACGTACGATGTTTCAGCGAAACAGTTGAAGTTTTAATAAAAATGGACACCTTTTGAAAAAAATGGTTGAATTTGTATACAAACAGTTGCATTTTTATCCAAGAAAGGTGAGATTTCTACTAAATTAGATGAATTTTTCGATCAGAAAAACAAATCAAACAAATTGTTGAATTTGCATCCAAGAAAGATTTCAGTTTCACTTTTCGACATCAAAATTTAAGTTGTAGATGAGAAAGAAATTTTATATGAGAATGGTTGAATTTTCTACCAAAGATATGAATTTTCAACAAAACAGCTGAATTTTTAACAAAGAAAAAAAACGTTTAAACAAAATTCTTGTACTTTAAACCACACCGTTGCATTTTCATCGAAGAAAGATACAATTTATAGTAAAATAGATGCATTTTTAATATAAAAATAGAAGTTTTCGAAAAGTAGCTGAATTCTCAACCAATAAAGATTTGAGTTTGACCTATTAGCATCAAGATATTACATTTAGAAATCAAGTTAATTATCTGTGAAACTATTTAAATTTTTAACCTAAGAGGACAAATTTTTAATACAAAAATTGAATTTTCAACCAAAAAGAATGTCTATTCAACAAAATTGATGAATTTTTAAACAAATAATAAAATTTATAACTAAAAAGGTTATATTGTAGATGACGTTATTGCAAAAAAATACAAGGTAAACAAATTATTAACAATAATATTATACCAGTGTTACCGCTAAACTTTATTTTTAATTCTCCCTAATTTGCCACTAACCAATTTTTCATTTTCACTGACTTTTCCCTAACTAATAAAATTCTCTGACTTAAAAAAATGGTTAGCTAGGTTCGTTGTTTACTCACCAGGTTTGTTTGGCGTGTGATCTTAGCAAATTCTCTTGAACGCGCCGATTTCCACCGATACTCAACCTCCATGCTTCGTCTGCTAACCGAACGCGCTCGAGAAGCGAGCAGTGCGCATGCAACTGCGCACATCTTTCCGTTACGATAACTTATATTTCTGTTACCATTTGGGAATTTTAGGAAAATATTCGTAATGTTCAGAAACCGCTTCTGAAGTTATATACAAATTTAGTAAATTTACTATAAAAGTTACTGAATTTCGTTTTCAGCAACCCAATTTTGTAAATTTGTAAATGCGCGACCCGGTGCTCCCGGGTCGTCGACTCACACTTTTTAGTTACTTTGACTGATGGAGAAATTTAAAATTTGAAAAAGTTCTTATAGAATACGCGCTAAGATACCTGGTGCGCGACCCGGTCCACCCGGCTTGTCGACTAATCATTGGTAGTTTTTATGGCAGTTGTCACATTTTAAATTCGTACAAAGTTCTCGTAGAATACGTACTAAACTACCTGATGCGCGACCCGGTACATCCGGGTCGTCGATTTACCATTTGGAATTGTTTTAGTTATTCACAGAATTACAGTTTTTTTAAGTTCTTCTAGAATACTTATTAAACTACCTGATGCTCGATCCGGTGCCCCTGGATCTTCGCCTCGCAATTTTTAGTTATTTTAGCTGTTGAAACAATTTCAATTTTAAAAAAGTTCTTGTAGAATACATGCTAAGCTACCTGGTGCGTGACCCCGTGCATCCGGGTAGTGAGCTTAGCATTTAGAGATGTGTAGCCTATTAGCAAACTTATGATTTCCATTTTTAACGCAGGCTAATTTTCTCGGACACTTACATGTTCTCAAGTTCGTGACCCGTGCTTTAGCCAAATATTTCCAAGTGCCTTGCCATGCTTAAGCCATGCAATTTTTTCAGGCGGGTTCTTAAATAATTGCGCAAAGACCATTAAAAGAAAATATTTATCCACGAATCCTTTCTAAAATTTGAGGAAAATTTAGTGGTTTGTTTCCATCTTCGAAAATTTTGCCAAATTTCAATTTCAACCAACTCACGTTCAACCGTGGGCGAAGCATGGCAGATGGGCCATTAGCCATGCTTCACCCATTGTTCATAACCATGGGCCGACCGTGGGTTTACCGTGGATTAACCGTGGGTAAACATTGACCCAATCTCGAGCCACGCTTCCTCCACGCTTAGCCCATGGTTAACCCACGCTCACCCCACGGTTAACCCACGCTCAACCCTCGCTTATGCCATTGCTGAGCCATTGCTGAGCTATGGTTCACCCATTGAACCTTTTCCACTCAGGGATATGGTTACATTTTCGTATTACAAATAATGAAGAGAATGGTTTCTAGAAAAGGGAATTCTAGAATTCTATGTTCCTACTTAGCCCTATTTTCTTCCAGATATAGTTGCTTTAACAAACACGCTATATTCAGCATATCACACGCTATTTTTTGCAAACCCCACCCGAGAAAATTATTCAGCACTTTTTAATTTTAATTTCCTTTTCAATTAATTCACGGAATTCCGCGAATTCCATGAAATCCGTAAATTACGTGAATTCCACGAATTTTAAGAATTCTATTCATTCCATGAATTCCGCGAATTATATGAATTCTACGAATTCCATGAATACCATTAACTTCGTATATTCCGTGATTTCTTTAAATGCCACGTATTCATTGAATTGTATGCATTTCTTTAACTTGGCGAATTCCCTGAATTCCACGAATTCTATTAATTCTTTGAACTTCGTGAGTTCTATGAATTACGTGAATCCTATGCATTCATTTAACTCAAATATTCTTTCAAAGTTGCGCTTCCGAGACACACATTTTCTAAAGAATATTTTTATTTTTCCGGTGTGCAAAGTTACGCATCTCTGAAATGCGCATGTGCGTCCATTGCGTCGATTCGCAAAGTAGACATGTTTCAAAGTGTGCATGCGCCATTATCATTCCCGCACAGTATCATTACAATACGCGGTTGCTTATCCTTACTCAGACTCCTCTTTGTTTCACAAACTAGTAGCTATTGAGGGTGGTCATAATTTATTGCACACAATAGCTGCGGTTCTATACTGGTTATACAGATCCTTCTACAAATATTCTTTCTATAACCATAACAAGTTCGTATTCGTCGTGTATTATTAGCATATCATGTTCTTTTATTGTTTCCAGCTAACCTCGACTTCTATAGGTATAATATGCAACGGATATAATTATAGTGTCACTAGTTCCAAACTTCTTAATGACACAATCAGAAAATACTCCACAAAGTATCTACAACTATTCTATGATATAAATATCAAAAAATGGAAAAGAAACTTTTTACAGATCTCTTCAAGGTGAACAATTTATAGTTTGGATTTTTTCCGTATCTTACATGTTTTTCAAAAATGGCCTACATTTATGCTTTTGAGGAAAAGAGCCCGTTTTCAGAAATGTTTCTTTCTCTAATTTTTCAACATGCTATCCTTGATCTTTTCTTAGGTCGAAAAGAACACATATAAAAAGTCTCATGCCTTGCTTAAATATTTGAGCCTATTTTAAGTTTATTTTAAGTTGTTATGTGTCAAAAAAAAAACTTTCTGGAGATCCAATCTCCAATCACTCAAGTGCCATTATGGACCCATTTGCTGAGTTATGAATTATTATATGCGTGAATCTGCCAAAAACGTGATTTTGAATATAAAATTATATTTTGGAAGTGTATGAGAAATTCCGTATATGAAACTTTTTTTAGTGCCACTCAAGATAAGTTTTTTTTTTCACACACATCAGTCGACTATTTGTTCACAAACGAAAATGTCGATGACACCATTTCTCGAGTCGAACCCTCGAGAAATAGAGCTAGGACAAAAGGTGACCCCAAATATCTTTAATACCATTTAAATATAAAGAACAAATCAAAATTTAGGTGAACTTGTAGTTTAAAATTTTTGTTCTAAGCAAAGTAATATAATAAGAAAATGTATACTTCATCTAAAGCATTTCTTCAATAAAAAGAAAATTAACTGCAGATTACTTTTTCAAACAACGATTTCTGCCAATAAAATAGATCAATACTTATGTGAAGATTCTCATCAGAGAAGGTATTCGATTTTTTAAGTTGCCCCCCCCACCTCTAGTTTCATAAAATCCATGTTTGGAGAATTTCTGAACTCGAAAAACAGGTTTTCGCGAATGTCTCGCGAATGTCTTTTGTTTGAAAAATAAAAAATTCTAACTTTGATCGCAAAAAAAAGAAAAAATTTCATTTTTCTGTCAAACAAAGTAAGATGCAGTTAAGGAAAAAACACAAAAGTTATTTGCGTAAAGAAGAGCTAAAAATTCGTTACTCATCATTTTTTATAATATGCGTAGTTTTGATTTTAACCCGTAGAAGGCATAATTGTATGAACATCGCACCGGAAAATTTGCAGTTTGCTGACATTTGCGCAGGCACAGCTGCAGCGGCTTGTCCCCACTAGATTAAATATATATGTCAAATATGCGTAATATATTATAGATATTTATTATATGTTCAACATTTTAAATATTTAGTATTAACAGTGTAAAAAATTATTCGCACCAGTGTGCCTATAGAGGGTGCTTGAAAGGAGTGTGCCTTCCATGGGTAATCGTGAAAAATAACATTAAGAATAAAACAATTCAATTTTTTCATAAATGACACGAGGTACAAAAAAATTAACACACAAAAGTTCTCCACTCAAAAAAGATATGCAGATTTTTTAGAATTTATTTTTAGATAGGAAGAGTAGGTTTTCTTATAAACGTGAAATATAAGATAAAAAATTAAATTTTTGGACAAGCTTAACAGGAGACGAAAAAAATTAATAAACACAGGTTGATCGCCTAGTTTGTATCTATACATTTTCTAAGAACAACTTTACGCTAGGATGCGTATTTTTGGTCATATCATAAAAAACATTGAAAAAAATAGATTCAATTTACGGAAAGACGACACAAGTTTAGTAAAATGTTTATTCAAAAAGTGTTCTTTTTATAGAATGCGCAATTTTTTAATTATGAAAATAAGAAAATGAAAATACATCTGTTCTAATACCAATGTATATTATGAATTGTAATAGTAATCATGTTAAATAAAATCTGTACTTTTTTTGCAATATCTGAATAAGAAATCCCACGCCGAGGTACAGAAATAGACGTAATATACATTTGATATAATAGATTTGTATAATATCGATGGTTTGACCCTTAACTTTAAAAGGTATGTGCACAAATGTAGAGTCAGTCTGGAGACCGAGTTTAATGAATAATATTATTTGTCGTTGTAAAAACAAAGTGTGAATCTAACGCTAATTTCAGGGTACCATACCTGCAACAAAAATTAGTCTTGGTAGTGTGAATAGTAGCACTTCAAAAGGTACCGTTTCCCTCAGAATTGGGATATGAAACGTCTCCTACTGTCAATCATTTTTACAGTTTTGCGAAAAACAATCGACGAGTTTAACACCCCAAGTACGAGCGAGATAGAACCCCATCTTGAAATTACATGGAACCAAATTAATCATAGAGTTTTTACTGTGTTCTGACCAAAATATTTATTTAACTCGAAAAAAACTTAAATTACTTCATTAAAACATGGATAATTACTAATCTTAAATACATATTTATCACTTCAAACGAAATCTTTCTTATGGTGTGAAACACAGATTTCACTAGTTTCTTAGCTTTCAAGAAATCATTTCCTTGACTTAATAATTTTTGAATTTATTGCAAAGAAACATTTATGTGTATGAAAGAAATATCACGTAATAAATCATTCATTTGAGACGTGGAATTACTTTTTGGCACTAAATGATATTTACTCAACTGAAGTAACAAATCCTTAGTTCAAAGAAAAGATACAATGACAAAGCACTTCTTAGGAGAAAGAGATGATTCTTTCAGTATAGATAAACGTATCTAAATTGTTCACATATTGATTTATTTTCCTTCACTATTTAGTGTCAAAAAAGAATACTAGAGATCCTCGAAAACTGGTGCTGATTTCTGATTTTTGTAGATTTTTCGAAAAATTAAACGAGAACTAAAATGACTTAAAATTTGTTGAGAAATGATTGCGATCATATAAACGCTACTAAAATTCATTAAAACGAGATTACAAAATTTTCCAAATTCTTTTATTAAATCATTTAACATCATATTTCTAACAATAGTTCAGAAGATTGGAAATTCTTTTTAGATATTTTTACGTCCTGTTTAATCATTTTTCAAATATATAAAAGTAGATCACCAAATATAAGGGCATATTAAGTTAATACTGCTGGCCAAGATAAAAAGATACCTAAGTGACTTTGCGGTTTAGGGTCATTCTCTTATACGCGATAATCGAAAAGTCTAACTAAACGACAATGACACTTATGTATCTCTTTATTTTGGACGTAAGAATAGTTGGAATGTCTGATAAAAAACAAAAACAAAATATTGAAAAAGTTTGATTTTATAGATATTTTGTACAGAATAATGGACAAAATAAAAAATCTTATATCTAACTTTAATAATGATACTTTAGTCGCATTAGGAATCGAAAAATTTAATAAGTCTTTAATTTCACATTATATTTATACATAAATTAGGACCAGGAAAAGTCGTGAGTCACGAGACTGGATAATTTTAAATTGAAATTTTTCAAACAATTTTTCAAATTTACCTTTCAAACAGTTATAAGCAACTCACATTGGAAATTAAAAAATCAAAATAATATAAAAATCATCGATTTCATTTTGAAAAGTCTTTAATTGAACTTAAAAACTAGTATGTTATAAATGACATATTTTTCACTAATAGTAAATATTTTCTGATAATCTTTTTTTGTAATTATTTATTTTATATAAAGGACTCGAAGTTTCTGGTTTGTAAGCTCCAACGAACATGAATTGGGCTGAACGTAATGTCCTCTGCCACTTTTTTCTAGTTAGGCTGCTATGGCTAACCAGATGCGTCTATCTAATGTGCGTGTCGCAATTTAGAGGGAAAATAGTAGAAGCGTATTAAAACTATTAAATGATTTTTAACACTTCCAGGACATTTAGTGACTCTCTCTAAAAAATATTAATTATAAATATCTTTTGTTCAAACTATAATCAAACAGTTTACCACATTGCTTTAAATGGATACATTTTTTTAAAGACCTTTTATTGCAAGGGGGAGTCGACCATATTGGTTTGCAACCGCAAGGGGAGTAAGGGTGATAAGGAGAATGGTTTTCTCTTTCTCTCGCAATACTGATTTAGCAATCCAAGATGGAAGACCTCCACTATGACATTCCTACCCCCATATTCCTATGTCCATGGTATTGCCTAACCATGGAAAAGCGTATTTCTTAGATGAAAGGGTTAAAAACTTGCGTGAGAATCATATTTATCACACAAAATATTTTTCATCTTCAGGAAGAATTATTTGAAATAAATTAAGGAATTAGCTATATGACAGAAAGAAAGATTATTTTTCTACTAAAGCATGTGACGTCAACTTTGAATTGTTAAAATTATTAAAAATGAATAATATGTTAAAATAAGTATATGAGTCTCCACTATCATCATGTTAAAAATTCATAGTTAATTATTAAAATTAAAATGGTTAAAAAATCGCAATTTCAAACAATAGTATTAATCAGTAATATTTACATACAGGGAAATATTACTCAAATCCACATTAAAAGTTCAATATGAGTGCGATGCGTCATTTTTCGTAGAAATTAAGTCACTGAATCCGAATTCGAAATTGCTATCCCTCCATAACGTCAACACTTTTATATAATTAATTTCAAGAAGGCATGCAACTGGATTTTTGGCTAACTCAATGATATAAAGATTTTGAAAAGGCTTAAAATTTCAATTTTATTTATATGAAACCGCTGAAATTATAGATGAATTTCGGATTTGTATTCAGCGATGAAAAATGTTGACGAAAAATGTCTACCGGTGTTACTGTTTACATGCCTGCCACTTGATTAAGCACAGCGAATAATTTCTATCACTGGGAAAATGCCTATTGGTTTAGTATGTTTCCAATATTTGTTGTTAAAGAAATCTGTATTATCATCAGAGAATATCAGAAATTCTTAACGTCTTTTCAGACTAGATTGAGCTATAAATTTAAAAAAATTTTAACTAAAGTTTTTTCTCATAAAAGATTTTTGTATCTTAAGCGAAATTTGAAAATTTGTTTCTATTTCTGATTTTATTTTTGAATTTAGACGTGCCACTTTGGGGAAAAGTTAACACGCTACTTCACACATTCAAATATTTGCCAGACGGCGTTCTCTTGCCTGTTTGCCCTTCGTTCATTCAGAGAAACTCACGAGGCCGAAAGTGGAGGCAACATGTGCAAATAGCAGCTACAAGAGCAGAAGTGAGAATTTTGCTCCTGTGCATATCTAACCCTCTCTTTCCGACGAAGCGTGTTGATATGCGGATTATTCTCAGACGTAAAATAGACTGACAGTCGACTGAGGTAGAAATTTCTCACACACCTTAATAAGCGCTTCATTGAAAATTCTATCCTCAGTCATGCTGAATATTTCAAATGAAGTTTGTCGATCAATTTTTATATACCAAATGACAAATTTCATTAGAATTTGAAAATAAAAAGTAAGTACACCCATAGAAATTTAGTTACATAAAACGTTAAAACCGATATTACAGTTTAATATAATCTTTTACGATTTAGGG
>JAWWLR010000149.1:37365493-37377833 GCA_035041075.1 Acraspis erinacei
CGCGAAATCAGCTAATAAGTGGAGATAGCGCGGGACCCATGAAGTACTAGAAAGAAGACAAACGACAATGCGCGCGCGAATGAAAAATGACTCTCGAATTTTCGGACACTGTTCAGGGGATCGTGTACGCTGAATGGTAAAGTTTCGCTTCGTGTTGAGTGAAATATATTCGAGAGCTGAGAGCTGACAGCTGAAAAAGTTTTGTTGTGAGATGGGCCATTATGTTTTTGTGAATTTGGTCTGGACTTTATTTTTATAAAGCGGGAAAAAGAAAACTTTACGGAGAATACAGTAAGAAAAAAATATAATTTTAGATATTCTTTAGCAGATATTCCACTCTAAACGAGAATAAAAAACTTTACAAGTCAGCGTACATTCTCTGGCAGACTTCGTAATACTAGGATAGAGGTATACAAAAGTGATGTTCATTTAAGACGCTGTTATAAGAGTGTTCTTGCCAGGAATACAAGGGAATTTGTTGATGTTGACCATGAGTTTGACTGAGATAATGTTCGAATTTTGCATAGTGAAAGTAATGAGAGAAAGCAGAATTCATGGAAATGCTTTATATTAAAAAAACAAAAAAGTTATCTATTAAATTAAAAACCGATTTGGATAAATTAAACAAAAGTTATGCTTATATGATTATTTACATGCAATGATGAGATTCCAGGAATTTTGTTTTTCTTTTACTTTCTCAATTTCGGATTTATTTATGACAGATATTTCTAGTGTGTTTACAACAGATTCTCAGGTATCAAAGAGAGTACACCTTATCTTTGGTGCTACTGTTTATATTTTTGATACCTTGATGAGGGTACTGTATGAGTTCCGAAACGTTGGTCATATTATTTTTATTTTTTATTTTCAATGTTCTTTTATTATGCTTTCATAATAATAAAAATAAAAATAATAATAGAAATAAACATAGAAGGAAGGGGATGTAGTTGGTTGCCTTTTCATGTTTCTTTCCTTTTTTTATTTTAGTCTGCAATTTTTGTTTTTAAACATTTTTTTCAGATTCTAATTGGAGCAGTTTTTCTTTGTTCATTGTGGTCCAAATTTGGTCCTTGGATTCTTGTTTTTTTACAGGAGTTTGCATCAATTTAAGATCTTTTCACAAACATTAGCCAGCTAAAATATAATAAAATGGAGAATATTATTAAATACAAAATCGATCCCCTATGTTTTTTTAAAGAATTGGAAAAAGGGCTAATTTTCTCAAAAGCCTGAGGCGTTTAACAAAAACTGAAACCAAATTTGGATTCAGCGACTCTGTAAACATAGGTTTATGGTTATCTAGTTTAGAAGGCATGACACTTTTATTTTTGTGTGTGCCTGTGACAATTTTACTCATCTCGTTCTTTCATTATCACTCACATTGATATCTCCGAAGTTAATAGTAATGCGTTTGAGATTTTTTAAATATAATCGCTTCAGCTTACTATCGACGCAGTTTCCATTTTCATAATTTTCCATTTACCTACAGAGATGCGAGTTATTCAAGACAATTTCTTTGTTAACTTTTTTAAAATATCTTTGATATCTATTATTTCGCATTCTATGAACATTATTATTTATATATTGTGTGATGATTGAATATATTTTTTTGGAATTGGTATTTAATTCTTCAAAAGTACTTTCAGTAATTTTACAAAAAGTCAATTTAACTTTTTCTTAGAAGTATAGAGTAAGCCGAGAGAAGATTCACAGATGAAGCAGGTTCAAGGAAAATTTTTTTGATAGGAAACTGGGAGTGAACGAAAATTTATCATATTTATATAATTATAGGCTGTTATGAATATTGATTATGAGAGTCGGATAAATTTGTCTAGGGATGGTCCAGAAGGAATTTTGAACAATTGTTCAAAATGATACCGAAATCAATATCATTTTGATATGCAACAAAAATGATACCGATTTCAAAATTATTTTCATTGGCTGAAGTGAATGATCGACTTTTGAGATCATAATTATCTGATTCGGGAGGATTTATGAAGTTAAACCAAGATGGCCGACGTCCCTGGAGTACTTCAGCTCATATGCGAGCTTTTTATGATTTCTGATCGTGTAGTGTACTTGAAAAGATAAAAAATAACGAAATCTAATATTAGAAAATATCACCTGTTAAATGTAGTTGTAACTTGCGCGCGGTTAGATACCATTTTTAGGTTATGTCCCTATGACACCGGCGCCCACCATAGGCGGCCATTTTGTTTAGTCTTTTAAATGAACCAAAAAATAAGATCAAATTGAGCCGAATCGACAAATCATTATGATCTCGAGAGTAAAATGATCGCTGGAGCAAAATGCTCTGCAACAAAATTGATCCTTTTTTTACTGTGCAAAGATGGATGAACGCTTTCTCTATTTTCCCGTTCAAGAAACAATAATACTACCAAACCACCAAAACTTTCTAGATGCGGTTCAAAACGATAAAACGCGTAGAGCACCTGTCAATGGGTCGAGAAATAGGCCTAGAGTTCAGAGTGCTGTAAATAATGTAGATGGAAACACGACGATGAAACGATGAAACGCTCACTTCAGGTGGACGAATCAACTTAAGAATGGCTTCCTGGACGATGCCAACATCATCCCTGTTCACAGAGTCTTTATGGCGCCTGTATGCACGCTCTGTGGTACCATATATCCCACTAGCTTCTGCACGTTTCGCATCAGTCATTGCGAAATGAAGCTGCATACCTCTCGAAAACGGAAATTTGTATTGACAGAGAGATAGTGAAATATTGGGGAATTTAGGTTGACAAAGATATAGAAAAAGATTGATGTGCATAGATAAAGGATAGTATGATATAGAAGAGCCGGTACTAAAAAAAGATAGGCGTGATTTTAGATTAGCTAAGAGATAGATTTTGATTCATTTTCTCTATTTCTTTCTACCATAAAGATTCCAAATTATTGAAAAAGATAAGATATATATCTTTTAACATTCAGCAGGGATTGCTTTCCTCAGATTATGAGCACTTGATTCAGGTACAGAGGTTTTCCTTGTTGCATGCTAGGATGTTGTCATTTTCACCTTAGCATATTGCGAGCGCATTTTATGTCAACAAGTTCCCAGCGATAGGTGCAGAGCGTACCTCGAACACATACTATCCCGGTGTCCCATTCACGCGACAACGAGGCGACGTATATGCACAGAAATAATGCGGCTATGAGAGTGCTTTATCACCATCCTTGACACTCTTACGGTCAATGGACGAAAACTACAAGTGCCAAATATTCTGGAACTTCAAGATTTCGAGAAACGAACTATATTCCTGATCGAAATGTCAGCTCCGGACGAATACAACATCACTTCCAAGGAGAAGGAAACGGAGGAGAGGTATCAAGACTGTCACTGGTTCGTCACCTTGAAGTCATACCCTTATACTAAAAATATGCCAAGGCACTTATGAGATAAGATGCAGAAAGATGCCATTCATGGGTTGCTTCGTCTCCTCAAGACACACGAGGGTTTCGCTGGCCTGTCGTTGTGTCCCGAGTAAAAATAATTTGTCTTGGCTAAGTCATCGTCCAAGACATAGCCAAGATATAAATTTTTCGTCTTCAGTCTGAACTTAAGGATCCATAATATTTATTTTTATGCATCAATAATTTTCTATAGCTGCGATAATTATGTTATTAGGCTGGCAAATCTAAAAATGTTATCCATTTTTCCTATCGCGAACAGTTAACTAGATAGTTGTAGAAAATCACAGTTTTAACGTTTTTGCGCAAAATTGTATATGCCTGTAGTTCTTGAGACTGGCGGGTTCCGAATGTTTATTAAGCAAATCATTCTTTGCAAAATTACAAGTTCTATCGGTCCTAAAATTTTAATACTTAGCAGATATCAACTGTTTGGCCCCAACCTAGCTACCTGATTCTTGGCAACCGCAGGTCCTGTCGGATGGGTTCATAGTTTGTAGGGTCGGAGTATAATACTAAAAATTCACAAACGACAAATTTTGTAATTTTGACCCTGGAAAATATTAAAGCCCGAAATTGGTTATATAACTTTCTTTAGAAAAAATTTTGTTTACTTTTCTCGACTGGTCTTAAGATTTACAATAAAAGTTGTCGACTCAAGACAAGTCAAGCCAATTCGAACTCAAGTCGAAATATTTTTACTCGGGGCACTGTGAACATTCATTTTACGGTCGTGAGATGTGGCCATAGGTGTGATATTATGCGGTTTTACTGGGATCCGATGTCATTTTCATATATGGGGTGAAATTTTCCAAGCGTCCCCGCCTAAAATTTTGATGTTATCAATCTTATTCCAACTTGGCCAGATGGTAGTGCTAGTGGACCTCTTTAGATTCTGTAAAGGAGGCACACCTAGTACAACGGGTTGTCAAGCTATAGGGACCCGAATTTTCGATGATTCACCCCGACCGCTAACATTCAATTGTACAAAACTCCTGATAAACTTATCAAATTTCACTTATTTATGACGGTTTAGGCTGGTATTTTAACGAGATTTACAATAAAAATAATCATTAAACAATAGAACAATTATTTCTCCTTGCTTTTTCATTTTAAAGAACGTTTTTGAGTTTTTCTCTAAAATCGGCATTTTTTATATTTTTTTAATTAGGCTGGAAAAAACTTGATATTTTCTCTTTGAAATCATCCTAAAACGAATATGGGATGGAAAGGATTGGTTAAGTTATATGAGCTAGTACAAGCGCGGGTACCCCGCGCCAAAAAGCTACAGCGCTGCTGGGCGTGTTGTAGTGGCTCAGTGGTTCTAATACTTGATCAAAATGATTTTGCTGTTTACGTGTAACAAATTTTTTATTTTATTTTGACTTTTATGTATCTGGAGAACGATTTAGTTATTTTGAATATTAAATTTTCAATACTTTTCCATTGTAGGAAAACGATAGTTAATAATATGGTTTTTGATGAGTCTCAAAAACTTTTTGGAGTCAAGCTTCCCATGTTTTGAGGAGTTTTTTTTGTTAATCTCTTTGCCTACAAAGACTGTACTGGGCACACAAAAATACCACAAAAGTACCCTCTACAGAATAGACTCTGATCTTAAGGAATTATTCGTCATCTCCACAGTATGAAATTTTTCCAAAGAGAGAGATTATCACAAAAAACTCCTCAAAAAATTGAAGACAAATGGACTCATCAAAAACCATCTTGAAATATAACAGGCCAGCAGAACCATTCACAAAAGTTGCTTATTATTTTATTATTATCTCTCCTTTTCCTACAATGGAACCGTACTGAAAGTTTAATATTGAAAATAACTAAATCGTACTTCAGATACACAAAAGTGTAAATAAAATGAAATATTCGTTTCACGTAAACAGAAAAATCATTTTGATCAAGTATTAGAACCACTGAGCCACTACACATGCCCAGCAGCGCTGTAGCACATTAAATGATTCTAATTCGAAGTGGCCAGATTAAAACTCAAGGTATTCGACACTCGAGATAGAACCTTTCATTTTGCATGCTTCGAGATATAATGTTTCAGTATGCATGTTCCAAGCAATAAACCTTGACACTTATTGTTAAAGACATCAGAATAATAAATAAAAATATACTAGTAAGCTATATATTTGAAAGGTGATAGCGCCGTCCTGAATATAGATCAAAACATTTTTTCAACTTTGGAAAGTTTATTAAATTTTGCATCAAATGAGCCCTAGTTCAAGCAATTTAGCTTTGTGGGTATTAAATTATCAAATGAGAAAGATAAAAATAAAATTATTGAACAGCACTTTTGCAAAATATTAATTTATTAAATTTATTTTCCTATGTCCCACAAAAAGTTAATTTTGAAGTGCAAAATTCCTTAGAATTGGAATTCTATTTTTATATTTTCTCGCGTGATCGTTAAATACCCAGAAAGCCAAATAACTTTAACTAGGGCTCATTTAACACAACATTTAATAAGCTTAATAAGTTCAGTAGGTCACCCTAGTCACTCGGTTACTGACCATCGTTAGTGTACATGAAATGAAATTTAAAAAAATACAATATCATTAAGAATTATGCATATGCTTTTCTGTTTAGTCCTAGAGAGGAATCGACCGCCTTCACCATAACTCGATCGACCCCGGATCATTCGTCAGTTTCGCCAGAAAAATCCTCGTATAATGGAGCAAATGTGCAACAATTGTCGACAACAGTGGCAATAGCGACGATGACAACAACGACCTTGACGACCTTAACAACGACAACCACGTCGGCAGTGGCGTCAACAGTTACCCCAATCCCTTCCCAGCAGATGTCAATGGCATTAACAACGAGAAGAACTCGCGAAACGATAGAAGCAAAACGCGAGAGAAAAGCCGCGAAAACGTTGGCTATCATTACCGGTGCCTTCGTCGCCTGTTGGCTACCATTTTTCTTCGTAACATTGCTTCAGGCAACCGTCTCGTCCTTTCACCCCCCTGAACTAGTCGCCAGTGTGTTTCTCTGGCTCGGATATTTCAACAGCACCCTTAACCCAGTCATCTATACCATCTTTTCTCCAGAATTCAGACAGGCATTTAAAAGGATGCTTTGTGGTAGTGCAAGATTTGTGCGATGATGTCCCAAAATCCTGTCCTATATATATTTATCATAAACAATTTTAATTTTGATATTTATTTTGGTAACACTGTGTTACACTGACAAAAATACTTTTCACTATACATGGCTGAAATAGTATATCTATTAGTGATTAATATCGATCGAACGATACGATCGACAGCCGATCTGATCAATTTGTTTGGTCTATCTGCACGAAATTCTCTTCTTGAAAATGATCGCATACATGACATTAATTATTCAATTGAAAGCTTTCGAATGAATCAAACTTAATAAAAAAGATGTAAAATCATCAAAATTTTGATTTCCGTATTTTAAATGGTTCATTTATTCCTGCCAGGGGTTATATTGGCTTTAAAACCGAGTTCGATCAGGAATTAACCAAAAAAGGAAGGATCGATCACTAACGAGCAGAGAGAATTATCGGCTTGACATGAGTCTAGTGGAACCATGGAGTAATAGTAAGGAGAGCAAACAGTGTGTCAGAAATTTACTCGCCATTTTTACGGACATAGTTCGGGGTAGGACGTACGCTGAATTCTAAAGTGTCGCCTCGTTCAAAGTGGAATATCTGCGACTGAATATCTGAAATTATATTTTTTACTTACTGTATTCTTCGTAACGCTTTCTTTTTCTCGTTTTATGCAAATAAAGTCCAGATAAAATTTACTAAAACACAATTTCCTATCCCAAAACAAAACATTTGCAGCTGTCAGCTCTCAGCTCTCGCAGATTTTTCGCTCAAAACGAAGCAAAACTTTATAATTCAGCGTACGCAATCCCCTGAACTGTGTCCGAAAATTCATGAGTCGTTTTTCATTCGCACACGCATTGTCATTTGGTCTCCTTATTATTACTCCATGAGTGGAACTAAAACAAGTGTCATACGTGAAATTTCTCATACAGCACCAAAATCTGATTTTATTGTCAAACAACCTTTTTTTGGCAAGTGTGTGTATATAATAATTCATAACTCTGTCATTTGTATTCATTTATCGTTTTTGTCAAAGGATGAAAACAAACCTTTTTAACTGTAGCTTGTTCATTTTAATAACACAAAAATTCATGAAGCTGCAATCGCAAATATTTTGAAATTTATCATTTTTTCCGCATTTTTCCAGCTTTACAACAATTTAATGGCAATTTTTGAAATCCAATCATTTTGGGCTAAACCTTATTTTAATACATTAGCAGCCAAAATGATTAAATAAAAAATGTCATTAAATTGTTGTTAGATTTGAAAAAATTGGTGAAAGTGAATAACTTCGAATTATTTTCCAATATAAAATTAGATTTGGGGATGTCTACTATTTCTTGAGAAAATTATATTTAGTTTATTTTGCACCGTGTGATGCCGGAATAAATTTTACGATTTACTGAGATCAATCATATTTTATGATATTACCATAAAAATTAAGATACATGTGTTTCTTGCAATTTTTATCACGTTTTCGCAAGAATTTTATTTTATTTTTAATTTTCATATAATTTTTATACAGTGAATGTCGAAAAATTTGCGCATGAAATAATGGAGCGTTAAAAAAATTCCTAAATTTTAAATCTAGAAAAGGAGGGGAAAATAAAAAGGGAGGCAAACAGCTTTAATAAATTAAAAATATATAGGTATATAATATTATATTTATGTTTATAACAGAAGATATTTGCATTTCTAACCAAAATTCTAGTGCATTAGTTTCTCTTTTTTAGCTAAAATACCACTCAACAAAATGTGATCTATGTTTTATTTTCAATGAGAAGTGTCTTTTTTGCTGATTTCATAGCTAAATTCCATTTTTCGTCCATATATCAGGCTTTGACTTTTTTTCAGTCGAATTTTTGTTCAATTTTTTGTTATTTTTGAACAGAAGAAATTTAAAAATTTTAAGTGCTCCTTCACTGATCGCTCCCTCAAATTCGCTTGAATTCTCTCAAATTTGTTTAGATGATCCACTTGAATGTTGTGTAACCCGCTTAAATTCTATTGATTTTGCATGAATTGTGATAAAATCCATTCAGTAGGGTCGTTGAAATTTTATTTTAATCTTACCCTAAAATATAAAAGTAGATAACAATGTTAACTATAAAGAAACGCATTTTTGTGAAGTCTCAATTTTTTTCTTTCTTTCTAAAGTCTGTGCATTTTTAAATAGGTAGTATCTATACGTCCGGACACAAGTGACGCCCCTTTTCCATTTCCAGCTCCCACTGTTCCTTGTTAGATCCGTATATTTAGACTCGACCTTATTATAAATGCACTTAAACGTACAGATGGCCCGAACGTTTAGACACAGTCTTTAAAATATATAAGTACATACCCTGCTTAGAAAATGCAATTCAACCACTCAAGCTCATTGATATTTCTTAAATATTACTAATTTATTTTTCAATTTCATTCTGAATGCAGTATTTAAACCACATCTTCTCTCACCATTGTGGAGAGTAGATAAAATCTATTATTGAAAAATTCTACTGTTGTAAATCATGTAACGAAGCAATCACCCTGAATTCGATGGGATTCCTCTTGGTGTAATTGAATTCGTCATAATTCTCATCCATTTTGTTCATTTCCGTTTAATTCTATTCAATTCTCCTAAATTAATTTGATTTCACATTAATCTATATAAATCATCTTAAAATCAGGTAAATTATTTTAAATTTACTAGAAATCCCTTTCATATAAATTCCAATGAATTCAACAGAATTCGAATCGTCCGAATTGTGAGCTGTACAGAAAGGGATGGTTTCTTTATCAGATATCTTCCGCGCGGTTAGTGCTGGAACTATCAACTCTATAAAATTTTGTTCTACGTTAATAAATTAAGACAATGTCTCATATTTTAATGATAATGAGTTAATATTTAGCTCCGTATAACTTTCTGATATAAACTTTTATTACATGCATTTTTAAATGCAAAAAAATCCACATCCATTTGCAGCGCAATTTGTGGCTTTTTAAAATAATGTTCTACTTAGAAGAACTCACAAGCCTGACATGTAGGAAAAAATTGATGTCAGATTTAAATTCAGCCCAAAAAACTACCACCGAAAAGACTTGTCTAATTTTAAATACACATAGGCAGTACTTTATTGGCTAATTTAATTAATAATGCTACAAGGCTCTCACTTTTTCTTTAAACTTCTGTTATCGAAATGTTTTATAGACGATATCAAATTGAAATACCTTAAATTCTATACGTAAAGAACTCTTTACAAAGTTTGAGCATTATAAAAGTAATTAAATTAATTTTTTGTTATTATCTGGCCAGAATTTTATTTAAAAGTCTACTGAATCTCCCAAAAAAGTCTAGCTGGCAATAAAATTAAACAATACCTCGTATGAATTTCGAAATTTTATAAATTTAAAAAATAAAGTACAATTGGTTACGTGTTGAATCTGTACGAACTTTTATAAGTCTTTGCAAATCCAAGGATTATGAAGAAGCTTAATATATTAGTGATATTTGAAATTCGATAATGTGTGTTAATTACTACTAATTTTTTTTAATATAGTATGAAATTGTTATTGCAGTACTATTGTTGCATATAATTGAATCATTTTCAGAAAATTATCCGTAGTTCTGCTCCCTCTATATAAATAACTCTTGAATGTCTCGTCTGCAAACATAAATCCACTTCTGAGCTCAAGTGTGACACTTGGAAGCACAGAATCTGATTTAACCAATCAGTTGTCTCTTTGCGAACTAGACATTGGAGCAGCGATGCTGGGAGACACAAAACCTGATTTAACCAATCAGCGCCTCATTGATGAAAGGGCGTGAGACTATTTCAAGAAGAGATAGATCATTTGTTTATTGTACCTGATTTTCTCATTTCACACGAAACTATATTAAAAAATTTATAAGCTTTTGTAAATATCTACAAAGTAAAGTATTGCTTTACAAAGTGAACATTTTTGCACTGAGAAGTATTAGATAGGTAAATAAACTCTAGTTGAATATAATTTTTAAATAATTGCGTATTTATTTCCCAAGCTTATATAAAAAAAACATTTAACAAGAAAGGGAAAATAAAAAACCAATTGTCAATATGAAACATTAATGCCATTGACTAGGATTACTGAATTTCCCATAAGACTAACCCTGAAAGACGTGGAAAAGGATTAGTCTTCCGGAAAATTCCGTAACCGTAGTCAGTTCAGAAATTAAAATGATGATATTTCGAACTTTTTAAGGAACATCATAAATATTTTTTTCCAGGTGAAAAAATACGTAAATCGATTTTTCAACCTGTAATTCGTGTAATTTCGAAACCTCGAATAAAGATTTTAATTTTTATTTAAAAAATTAAATTCGAGCTTATGTTCCCTCTCTTAAAATCGAGCAAATCGGGTTTTATTCTTTGTGCCAATAAGCGAAGAAATCGAATAGCTATATTGATTCGTCGTTTTAGTCTCTACTTTGCTCAAAGACTTCACATTCTCTACAATAGACTTTACTCCCGTCGCGTCGATCCAGCTTTGTACAGATGCAATATTTCTTCCTTTTTAAAGAATGTGTCTACCCACCATTTGAGCCCCACGGGAAGTCGACACATCAAAAAGGAAGAAAAATGTAAAAGTGATGATGGTCAACGTCGGTGTACATAATGTAAAAAGTAAAAGCACTTTGCCTCTTGAGTTAAGATAGCAGATATATTCTTTTCATTTTTAAACGGCTCCAATGAGAGCTCTGTTTTAAAAATATTGTTGATATATGGGACAAACATTAAAATAACTAATTCACATTTAACAACTAATATTCTAAGTGATTAATATTATTAAACTTTATTTTTTATTATTTATTATCTGTACAAAAAAGTAATGTATGTATGGGGAATGAAAGACAAAGAAAGTGAGCAAATATCATTACAAGCATTAATCAAACCTAGTTAAGGAAAATCAAGAAACCCACGAATAATTTTTAAAAGACCTAATGCTGCTGAAGGTGGTACGAGGAGTAATAAGTTTAATGTTTCTACTCTATAGACAATGGGACGTCAAACAAGCAGAATATTTCGGAATATGTCTGTAATGTTGTCAACATTTTTAATTTATTTGAAAATTTAAATAAAATTTATTTAAAATATAAGAATGTAGTGTATTTTCCGCAAAGGAAAATATTGACTTCTAGTTTCTAATGCGGTATACAAGATTTTGCCTCAGGCACTTTCCATTCGCAAACTTTAAACCAAGCACAACAGAGAAGTTTCATGAGTTGGCAACAGTGTCGAGTTGATGTAAAGAAATATCAAATATCTTCTCCTCACTGAGATCAAAATAGGTATATAAATTTTTATATATTGTACTAAGTAAAATAGAAGTTCAAATATGTTCCGAAAATAGTATTCATGAAATATTCATATTATTATTTTCAATTCTCGCAGATCGGTGAGGCTTCTGCTCTCAGCCTAAAAGGCATAATATTAAAAATACCAGAGGATTTTGTGGAAATTATTGAGGTCCTCATCAAATCGATGGTACACATATTCGGGTATACGGGGTGGCATATATGTGCGAAATTATGTACGCACATTTCTACCAAAAAAAATACCAAAGTCATACATCAAATGTATGTCGCTTGTAAACTTTGCAGCCAAGGATTCTGGAATGCATTATGTATACATTATGTATGCAAAACATTTGAGTACGTTGTATGTAATTGCATAACAGTATTAAGTGTAATGGTTTAATACACACCTGAATATCGACATAAACGCATTGACGTTATAAATTGTTGTTTGTTGTGACAAAATACGTTACCATCATAAATAAAATACCTTTACG
>JAWWLR010000149.1:37467078-37478274 GCA_035041075.1 Acraspis erinacei
CCGCAGAAACTAATTTTAAGTGTATGATGCGGCTTGATGTTAGCCTACCGCCTAGCTAACAATTAGTTTCGAAACTATGCAGTGGCTTGATGGTAGCCCATATTATCGCTACCGACTACTTTCAAGACTAAATTGTGTCTAACTTGTAGATCTATAAGTAGTTCGTTTTAAAGATTTCAAACTAGGCTAGTTTTTAACGGAGCTGGTCTTCTTTATGTTACACCTTGAAACAAGCCCACTCTTGGTTTCGAATCAAGACTTTTTTTTCTGTGAAGCGCCTAGAAATGGTTTAAAGATCAACTCACAATGATTCTGCAAGTTCAGCTTGCGTTTGACATGCCTCTTCACCGAGTAACGTCTCCAACTCCAATTCCTCATCCTCGATCAAAAGTCTGAACGGTCTTTGTTTTCCGTGTTGAAATCTTCACTTTGAAATTTTCGAAAGTAGTACTCACACGATATGTCTCGATGCGATATAGTACAAGTAACGCCATCTTTTAGAAATCCCTCAAAATTAATGAACACAACCAGTATTAACCCTCAACCAATAGGAAAATTGGAGAAAGTCCCTTTTGAAGCTTTACTGTTCTCCTTTTCTCAGACTTATCGCCAAGTGCACCTGCCACTTCTGCATATCTAGAGCTATCTGCAACTCCTGTAACTGCAACTACTCCATATTTAGAGCTATTGAAATCTGCACCTGCAACTCCTGTATTTTTAAAGCAATTGAAACCTGTAACTGCTACTCCTGCATATCTAGAGCTATCGCCATGTGCCCCTGCAACTCCTGTACTTTTAAAGTCATTGGCACCTGTAACTACAACTCCTGTATATCTAGAGCTATCAACTTCTACATCCGTAGAGCTATCGAAAACAGCAGAATTCGCAGATAAATGTTTGTTTTGTAAACAGAGTAGAAAGAAACTGAAATACAAATTTGACCGCTTATTATTATTACTACCTGAAACTGCAGTTAGAATTAAAGAGAAAGCTTTAGAAATGAATGATAAAGATATGTATCGAGCACTCAAATTATATTTTGATAAAAAGGAGATGAATTTGGCTTATCACAAAATTTGCAAACGAAATTATGAAAACGGAACACATGCTTACGAGTAAAAACAAAGAAGAAACAGATTGGCATATTAAACGAAGTAATCATGAGATTATTTATGAAGAAGTCTGCAATTTTGCAAGAGCCAATGTCACTGAAAACAAGATTTCATCATTTTTGAGTTTTTTGCAAACTTTATGCGTCAATCGTTTGAGCCTGATGCATGCACAAGTCTTAGAATTCCTTTTACTTTTTAAAACGCAGCATTTGAAAAGTAAATTATTGAACACATTTGATAAGGGAATTAGCATCATAGAAGTAAGTCCACGAAAAAAGATGATTAAATCTTCTACCTAAGCTTTACCAGAAGATTATAATTTTGAAGAATTGAGCACCACTGTTGTTGTGCAGAGAGCAGCCATTATTTTGAGAAAGGAAATTTTAGGAATGGAGACAAAAAAATTGCCAGACAATCTAACTTCAACGGATTTGATAAAGCATTTGTCGTTTGTATATTGTATGTTTTATTTCGTATTTTGGAAAATAGGGTTTCCATTAAATCAGAAAAAAGTCACACTTAAAGTTTACACTTTATTGATATATATATGTATACAGCCATACACATCGAAATTTAATATCTAATTAGTTATCATGGAAAAAATGCAAACTGCATATAAAAAATTTCCGGAAAAAATATTAGTGTAAACACCTCGCATGAATAAAATCAAACAAGTTAAAGCAAGTAGTTAGAAGAATGAAAAACTAAAAAGTTGAAAAATGTCAGTTATACGTCAAACGAGTAGGTCTTTTTGAAATTTGTACACTTCTCGTTTTTACTTCTTTTGGTTGTCTTTCAATATCATTATCTTTTTGTTTATTTAACGGTTTATCATTTTCTCTTGATGTTTTAGTTACTCTCCATTTCCTTGTCACAAGCTGTACAGAATTATCGTTTTCACAGTCAGGGCTCAATTCGAAAGGATAAAGCCGTTGGAACGGTTGCGTTATCTCGCCTGTCGCTGTAATTAGCGCTGCAACGCGTGCATGGCCGTCTTTTCCGATACACTTAACATTATCCCTACCCACTAAAACTACATTGCTACCTTTCTTTACGTTTTTGATTAGTCAATGCGCCTAGATACTCATTTCTAAAACGTTGGCGTAAATCTGTTTTCACATGGATGGAGTGAATGGTACAATCTCATCATGACTATCGGTTAAATAAGTAATCGGTCACGAATTAATGGCCGCTTCACAATCGGTTAACGTCGTCAACATTTCCTCGTAATTCAAACACGATTTTTTTATTGCAAGCCGAATCAATATTTTCAGTACACCAATAAGACGTTCCCACAAGCCTCCCCACCAAGGTGCTGATGGAGGGTTAAACTTCAACTCTATCTGCTGTATCGCTAATGTCTGCGATTTTCTCATAATCTAGTACTCTTAAATGTTTTCTCGACCGTACACAATTTGTGTCATTGTCACTGAAAATCAAGCTCGGCCTGCCTCGTCTAGTTGCGTGTCGTCGTAATGCCATTAAAAATGAAGTTACATTCAACGAATTAACTAGTTCTAAATGAACTGCGAAGTTGGACCCGCGAAATTTGCTCCTACTACATTGAATATCGCGGCATCTATTACCCTATCGAGCGGCCCGGAACTTTTCTCTTAGAGCGTTCAGTGTCATCACAGCTCTAGCATGCTTAAGCTCAACGTGCTTTTCTCTAATTAATAATTTGACCAAATACTCTTTGCTCGGCAAAATAACTGGGTATCGAAAATTGAAACTATCATCACGTTATAAAAGCATAGATTTAGTTCTAATGAATTCCTCACTATCAATGATCGGTAAAAAATCTCTAATTCGTTCATCTTCTAGACTATGAAAATGTCTGTTTTGAACCATTTTGATTAGACTAATCCCTGCCTTGTAATACTCATCAGCTGTCAAAAAGTTGATTTTAGTTAGATTAATATCTGCGGTCGACAAATTTGCTTTTCTAGCGTCTCTTTTCTTTTTGCAATTAGGAATAAACCTCTTAATCCACCCAATAACTCGAATCACTTTAGAATAACTACACAGCTTACAAAACCATCAATCCTTTTCAGTAATTTTCCTATTTTTAGCACTTATCAATGCGGCACTTTGTACGTGTGTTGACTTCTTTAATTCTGAGTTGACCTCTACCTCGACAACGCTATCCTCATTAGCAGTAGGCAATTTGTTCTTACTTTCTCAAAGCCAATCCGGATCCTCCCACCACCGACAGGCTAATAGCTAATTGACCGTGCACCTCTCGACGGTAAATGAGCTGGATTTAAATGTTCAGGTATATGCAGGCGCTGTTTCGACTCAGAAATATCCCTAATCTCTTTGACTCCAATAAAAAAAATCCAATAATAAGTTTTCGCGCCTTTAAAATCTATCGCATTTAGTACTTGAGTTGTTAATCTCGCACCGATCGTCGCTGGTAATAATTCTAGACGTGGAATACTCGTAGATTTATTCGTGTGGCTCTTAATCCCAGGCGCAACTCTAGTCTTTGCTTGGACAAAATACACTTGTACGTCCAACCCCCTCTGTACTCTTATAAAAATTACTGCTTCATAAGCTAATTTACCCGTGTCAATAAATGTATGTATACTCACATTCGGGTCTGTGTCAATCCCTCTGATAATACAGCGCCGCACCTTGAACTGATTAAGGTTTTTTAATATTCTCGCTAACCTCTTCATCCCACGTTAATTTAGCGGCCCAAGCTCTTTGTAACTTTTTCGAAATATAATTTTTCTAAACCGGACATGTTAAGCGATGGCGTGTCCTGCTATTTATCCCATAATAATCCGAAAATCCCACTTAAATTCTGAGAATTGTCGTCATTGGTGAGCTGCCAACCGTGTAAATCAAAAAGACCCGACTCCAACATTGCTTTTGCATCGTGCATAAAACTATGCAACTCCTTTACCTTATTCACGCTTGTCACACAGTTATCTGTATAAAAGCTATGTTTAAGCTTTAAAAAATTCCTATAATTAGACTTTTCTACATCATGGCCACACTCAATCAATTTTAAATAATTATCTCAGTGTAGATTAATCGTCGCACCTAAAATAAAAGGACCACTGCATACACAAAAAACTACTCTGCAGAGCCGATAAATGATGATCTTACCTTCATCGTCGTACCCTAGAAATCTAAGAAAATCTCGATTCGTCGGGTTTACGCTAATCTGCAGAAAAGCCTTCTTTATATCCAAAATTACCCCAATATTGAGAGTTGAAGAGCTTGCTCTAATCTCTGCACAGGCATCGGTTTATTGTCTTTAAGTTCCGGATGACAGTCAAGACAGAACAACTTCACTTCATAGAGGCCTTCTTGATTCTTAATAACACTTTCCCTGAACGCTTCTTCCACCTTTATGTCGTGCTGTTTTTGGGTTTTATGGTCTATAGAGTCCCTCGCCCGTTTGTTGTGAGTACTGCCGTTGGTACTTTACCCATTAGTGTCCAACTCAGGTATGTCTCTACTGCCGTTAATCCGCTTTCTAATCCCTGTGCGCGACCGAGGAGTCATTTTCCGGCTACGCCTGCCCCGATAAGAATAGCCACTGTATCTTCTTTGCTGCACACATCTGTTAAATTCACGTTTATGTTTTCCAGTTTCTGCAGCCAGCTTCCTTTTGTCATCGATGAAACATCTGCACAAATAACTTTCTCATCCATCGCATGCAAATTACACCCATAACTACCATCTAAGTTGCCGTCGCGGATCAAATACTTGTTATACGTCGTGATGCCAGATTTGTTATCACCGTAAAGTAAATGAACCATGTTCTATTTCGCTAGTGGTTGATAATCTAATTTATCTGCAACTTGTCTCGCAATATATGAATTTTGTGAACCCGTATCGATAACTGCACGCACTATCAGTTGAGTTGAATCATTACGTATTTTCACTTTCAGCGTCTGCATAAACGTCGTCGGGACCTCAGATGACAAATATAAACTGCACTCTTCCTGCATGTTCACTGCACTCACTGAATCTGTTGGCTTGCCGTTTTATGAGACCGCACGGTATCTGCTATTATGCCTGATTTTTAAGCAGTTAAAACACGCACATTTTTTCCTCACGGCCTCTTTTCTCTCTATAGACGAAATATTCTTCGCTTTAAAACACTATCGTGGTAACTTTTTTCACCAAATATACACCGATCTTCTTTACCCTTAGACGCCAGCAAATTACGCGCACTTGGCACATCCTGCACTGCAAGCTGATTTTTCGATTTCTTGGTGCCTTCTCCCTGATTCTCTTCTTTGAAGCTGAAACCTTGAACAGCCATGGAGATCCTTAATTCATTTTGCACTTCGGACTCTAAAAAACTTATTAGCTGATTCAACCGCGTCTTGGACACATCTGACGAACTACTTCTCGTATACATCTCACTTGCACTATTCGACAGCTGCCATACACGTAACAACTCTTCGGGAAGCGAAAATTTCACTAAGGACAAGAGCATTGCCGCGCACTTTTCTGTAGTGACACCCAGCGTGTCCAGAGTTCGTCAATACGACTCAATTTGGTCATACAGACTAGCGAGCTGCACTTCTTTCGAGGACATAGCCTTTGCATTAGTAGTTGCAAAAGCTCCCGAACATTAACTTCAATCTGCAGATCATCTCGTCCAAAGCGTTCCTTCAAACTTTTCATGATTTTTTTCATAAATTTATATAATTTTATCTTAATTTTTCACAATTTTCACTATTTGGTGGGTAAATTTTCAATAATTCCGATGCGCGAGAATCAGGCACCACTGCTTGTATTAAATATTGAAACTTATCTTCATTTTCCATATTTACATCTTCGTGTATCTTCTTAAATAAGCTCCAAACTGAAGCCTCTTACGCACAGCCAGTTGTGCGTTTTTTTGCCTCCGCTTGATTTGGAATATTACTTGCTGTATTCGGTGGGCTCACAGCCAATGCCCTGATGCTTCTCGCGGCCATCTTGCTGTTGAACTTGTACTGATTTAAATTTGTATTTTCGCGCCGTTCGCTAAATAGACATAAATGGGGAAAGTTAAAATGCTGTGATAGTGATCAATCTCATACATTTAAAGGAAGATACAAATATAGTAGTACTCGGACATCACGTGAGACACACGTTAGCACTAATTGGTTAATCGAATATGAAATTCGCCAACGTTACTCGTAATGAACGAAAAACGCGGGATTGTTTCCATAGTCTTACATGAAGAGTCATAGAGTCGTCCATTTCGCTCTTATACTTCGCTGAGTAACCTTAAATGACCGGTAGAAGGTGTAAATTTATAATTATTAAACAATCTGTTGGTGAAAACTGCGCCACGATTTGCAAGGAGCCGTGTCAACGCGTATTTATAGGTATATATTTTTAGTGTACAGTGGAGGTCAACGTGATTTGTGAAATTTTATTTTAAAGAATGATTAGACTGCAACGAAAGGGTTCTACTTTGTTACAGCATGGCGAAAATGCTTTCCTGATGTTTGTGAAATCTTTATTTGTGCTTATTAATGGATTTATGAATGGATTTTCTACTATCCTTGAAGTTATATCTGATACCGATTTTCAATACTCGTCTAAGAGGGAATTATCAACCAATTGATTTTAATCGTCCAGAATTCTGAGGAATCCAAATCAGCAGAAGTAGGTTTCACCAAGCTTTTTGTTCATGAAAGTTGCGTCAGCGTAGTACTTGAATCGCAAGCGAATGGGGTATATACTAATCATTGAAATTAATTATGTACAACAAAAAACAAAACAAGTTAGGATCTTGGATTTTGTCTCTAATTTAAGTATTTCTTGTTTTACAATTTTTTTCCTCATTTCTCTGTTGTCTGCTGAGTAAATTATTTATTGTTTAATGATAAGGTTTTATCTAATGTTCGTGTGAACAGTTTTTATGCCGAAGTGTGTTACGATTTTTGGGAATTTTTTGTATTGAATTTTAGGACGTTATTATTTATTACTCATGCTGTGTTGATTGATTTTAAATGAAAAAGAAATATAATTGTTACTTACTGTTTTAAAGATCGTGTGGAAAGATAAACGTTCTTTTATCATAGTTTACGGTTCTCTTTCAAATGAAAATTTCAAATAAATCTAGGTCTAATTTATTTTTGGAAACATAGCTAAAAATGGTGGATGTTTGATGAATTCTGGTAAAAAGTGGATTCTATGAATGAGTGGATGAATTCTGGTAAAAATGGATTCTAAAAACGTAAAGAAAAGAAAGTTGAAATTTGATTAATTTAAGAAAAGATCCATTACAAACTTATACTTAACAAGCAAAAATCTGCTCTTGTACGTGTCGTGTTCATCGATCTATTTTTGGACCTCATCGTCGTCGGCTGGTCCAGAAAAACAATGCATCTAAAATACTCGTCGCGTTTTCTTCTAATTCTTTGTGCTTATCAGCCCCCAAATCATATGCCATAGGTAATTTTGCAACTCCAGATGTAATGTCCTCTAACAGAGCATTCAGCGAATTCAGTGCTTTGGTGAGCGCGGTACGTAGACTCGTTATTTTTCTCTTCTCTTGCTCCATTTTTCTTGATTAAAAAAACACACATGACACTGATCACAAACCGTCACTACCAACCAAGTCCTACCACTGTCGCCAGATGTTTTATCAAGTGCTTGGGAAAATAGGGTTGCTAATAAATTAGGACGCTACATTTGAAAGATACACAAAAAAGAGACACCGCGCGCTTTTTTCAATGCCAGAAGCCTCGCACTTATCGGTCCCCATTTTCATGAACCGTTAGACCCATTTGTGCGTACCGAACTTTTAAAATTCTCAGTTTTTCTTAATAACTAAGGTGTACATTATTTTATTATACATAAATTCAACAATGTATAATGAAAGAAAACTTAATGATGTTGATGAAACCAGATTATTGATATTTACGCAACATACAAGGCAAAAGATATTGATGAAATGTTCATAAAGAAGGCAAGATATTTCGAGGGTTCAAGTCTAACACCATGCAAAGCTTAGTTAACTGTAACAACAACCGTTGCGAAATGCGTACATAAAGAATATTGGGAGAAATGCTTATCGTAAGCATCAAACTGATTTGCTGCCAACCGACCACGGCTGGAAGTAATTAACGACAATTGCCAATTTTTTTGTTCCCCGGAGAGCAGTTGTCCACTTTTTTGAATGAAGTGATAATTGAAGACAAGAATGACAACGAATTAGGTATGCAAATTATTATTTTTGTATGCACTATCAATTGGCTGATTTACACTCTTTTTAACCGCGTGAGGCCTGCTATATTACGGATTTACATTTTATTCTTATGAGGCTGGCTCGACAATGTTTTCTAAATTTGTACGTACGCCGACGTATATTGATATCAACGTACATACGTGTGTTGTTCCTCATTGCTACCAACTGTCGCACGTGTTTCATTGGTTTACATTTCAGTATTCCGTCGACATACCTGCAATTCTTAGGACACATTATGCAGCCAGTCTCAACTTTCAGATGACACACAGGCAAGTGATGCAGAACAGGATGACAATTCAGAGAGGGAAGAAGGATCAGAGATGATTATTCGGAAGATGACGAAGAAACTCCAGATGATGATATAAATGAAAAAAATATATGTTGTTTGTAAAAATAATAGCGTATGCCATACACACTGAGTTTTTCAAAACTATTCTCCGTTTGAATTTCTTAGATTTATGTACAGCTTAATTTTTTAACTAAATATCAGCAATAAAATGTTTTCATACAATAGTTCTAATTCCATATGACATTTACAAAAAACTCATTTCGCAATTTTTTTTAAGTTTAACCTCCAGCCAGTCCACTTTGGCACCACTGAGGAACACCCAGACAATTATTACCATACTTTTTAGCACCTAAAGAATCATCCCCAATGGGTTTCAAGAGTATTAAATTACGGATCTAATTTTCATCTGGTCATTTTTTATATGTTTGACAGACAGCCAGTCAACTTTGGCATCAGTGAGGAGCTGCCAGTCAAAATTTTTGTTAATTGTTTGCACCTGAAAAATTATCCCCCAATGGGTTTTAAGAGTACTAAAAAGCCGTTTTTCACTCGAATTTTTGACATGTTTGACAACATACCAGTCAACTTGAGCACCACTCAGGAGCTACCAGTCAAAATTTTTCTTAGCTGTTTGCACTTAGAAAATTATCCCCCAATAGGTTACAAGAGTACTAAAAGGCTGTTTTTCACTCGAATTTTTTACATGTTGGACAGTCTGCCAGTCAATTTTAGCACCACTCAGGAGCTGCCAGGCAAAATTTTTGTTAGCTGTTTGCACCTCAAAAATTATCCCCCAACGGGTTTCAAGATAATTAGGGCCTATTCCTGTTTTGGAAAAAAATCTATGTTAAAAGCGAAAAACCTGCTAATTTTAATATTTTCAGTGTAAAACGTTTTTTTAGTGCGAAGGTTAGAATTCCAAAGAGTCTTACACAAAACTATTGAAGATAACAAATTTTTCACTTCAAATACAGATTTGATTCAAAACAGGCAGAAGCTCTAGTAAGATACACAAGTTAATTCTCGAGCAAGAACAAAAAAAACCAATTTTCAACAAGCTAGTTTAATTTTCAATCCAAGAGATGATTATTAAAAATAAAATTATGAATGAACCAAAAAATTAATTTTGCACAAAAGAGTACAACGTTGAAGCAGGTACTTAAATTCTCAACGAAAAAGATGATTTTTTTAACCAAGAACATTCATTTTCTAAAATGAAAAGTACATTTTCAACCAAATAGTTGAACCTTCAACTCCACAAGACATTTTGTTAATAGTGGAATTGTTAGTTTACAGATTTATTTTGAAACAAAAATGAAACAAATTTCGAACAAAAGTTAAATTTTTAATTGCAGAAATAAACTAAGAACCTAAAATAAAATATTTTATTTTCCAAATAGTAGTAAAACGATTTTATGAAAGTACAGAAAGGCAGTAACAAATCTTTGCAAATACATGTAGGCTGCTAGTAATTTAAAATTCTTGCGAGGTTCAAAGTTAAGTCTGCACTGCAGCCTATCTTAAGTAGAATAAAATAAAAAAATTAATTATACTGCTTTTTTAAACTGCGTGACTGATAATCTTTTTGCTCAAATACTCTCCATGCAGTATCCTTTTCTTATTAGTATAAGTCTCCTAGAGGGTTTTTTGGTTTTCCTCTAATCAGTAACTATAAAAATATACATTTTATTATACTAACTAAACACTCAAAACCAGAATTCTGGTTAAATATGTCCTTACTATTTTTTTGTTTAGAGTAACCAGAAATCTGGTTGAATTAACCAGATTTTGTAGTTAATTTAACTAGATTTCTAGTTAATTTAACCAGAATTCTGGTTACTATAACCAGAAAAAATAGTAAGGGCATATCTAACCAGAATTCTGGTTGATTTAACCAGGCATTTTTTTGAGTGAATATTATATTAAGAAAAGCTTCTAATATGCGACATATAAAATTCCTTCTTCCGCAGTCCTAGAATATATCATTAATTTTTTTATTTTTACTTAAAATTGTCTTGCTGGCTCTTAATTTTAACGGGGTTGCGATCTTTTCAAATGGACCACTTTCTCCCACGAAATGCCATGAGCAAATATAAGTGTCTTTGTCTACAATTTTTAATTTTCAATATGCGTTTTAAGTAACTGATCGGTACGTTACCCTTTCAAAATATTAACAGGGGTTGGAAAATGAAATGAAATAATAATTATGTTCCAAGTACGACTTGCACTTTAACAATTTCCAAAACAGCCCTTCTTGTTCGCACCAACCTTTTTTATTTTCAACGGATTTTATCCTGGCACATCAAACCGTTTTTTGTGGAAAGTCTCTGAACTTCTAATTGTTTGAAACGAGGGGCTGTTCACTGAGATTTCAGGTGACTCCCGGACTTACGGCAGACACTTGGCGGTCAGTAGGAATCTCTGAATTCTATTACAGAGTTCCTTGGTTAGTCCCAGTTAGTCCCAGTTAGTCTCACAGTAAGTATCAGTGCGTCACGAGAACTCTCGCTCCAGCCGGCCGGTTCGGCGAAATCCTTGTCGGGAAATTTCGTAACTCTGACGGAAACACTCGAAAGATC
>JAWWLR010000149.1:37752977-37764759 GCA_035041075.1 Acraspis erinacei
TTCGGGACGACTAGCCCAGCTAATGAAAAATATTCGACTAGTCGTCCCGAATTTCGGGATGACGAGACACTGCGAATTTAAAAATGTCGCCTCTGTCCTGTACTTCAATTCTATATGTATTTATTATCGTTTATTAGGTTTTGTTTACTACCAACATTTATGAGTTTCTATGCTTTATATGAAATATTTTAATAATTAAAAAGTTATTGTGAAGAATTCCTGAAAATAAAATCAAGAATATAATGACCAAATTTGGAAAACCACCATAAAATGTCCTTATTGCAATCTGAAAAAAACGCCTTCCCTTTCCTTTTCTAAAAAAAGAAAAGAACATAAGAATTAATTTTTCATTTACAAAAACATAAAAAGTAGGAAAGAAAAATGAGAAGGCAACCAACCAATTTCCCCTTCCTTCTCTTTTTTATTTCTTTCTTCCTCTTTATTTTTCCCATCATCAAATCACCATAAAAACATTCAGAAAAAATAATCACCATCTTTTCGGCACTCATACAGCACCCTTATCCAGGAAAACAAAAAATAAAATAAAAGAAAAAAAAGAAAAAGAAAAGAAAATGAAATAAAGTAAAAGAAAATATAACAAAATAAAATAAAAATTCAAGCAAACAGCAACAACAGCGGCCACGATGCTCTCTCCCTGAAAGCTAAGAATAAAATTAAAGTTTAAAATACAAACCAGGTATAAACAAACCTGACATAGAAATGACCTCCAATCCAAGTAAGCCAAATTAAAATTTAAGAAATTTAAATGATACCAAAATCAAAATTAAAATCCCTTTTTTAAATTCAAACAATCAAGCTATTGTGGAGAATTCCTGAAAATAAAATCAAGAATATAATGATCAAATTTGGACAACTACCATAAAATGTATCCATTGTAATCTGGAAAAAACGCCTTCCCTTTCCTCTTCTGAAAAAAAGAAAATAAGAATTAATTTTTCATTAAGACAAAAATAAAACGAAGGAAACCAACCAAATCCCCTTCCTTCTCTTTTTCATTTGTTTCGTCCACTTAATTTTTACCATTATCAAATCACATAAAAACATTTATTATATATATTTTTTAATATTATTTTACATTTTGTTTTGCCTTGATAAGGGTGCTGTATGAGTGCCGAAATGTTGGTGCTTATTTTTTCTGAATGTTTTTATGGTGATTTGATAATGGCAAAAATAAAGAGGACGAAAGAAATAAAAAAAAGAAGGGAGGGGATTTTGTTGGTTGCCTTCTCAATTTTCTTTCCTACTTCTTATTTTTGTCCAAAGGAAAAATTAATTCTTATTTTCTTTTCTTTGTTTTAGAAGAGGAAATGGAAGACGTTTTTTTCAAATTGCAATGGAGACATTTTATGGTGGTTGTCCAAATTTGGTCATTATATTCTGGATTTTATTTTTAGGAATTCTTCACAATAGCTTTATTGTTGGACGTTAAAAAAAGGGATTTTAAATTTGATTTGGATCTCATTTAAATTTCTTACATTTTAATTAAAAAGTTATAAAAATGAAATCTGTAGAACTTAAATTATTATTTTTGTTTGAATAACTTTATCACGTCAAAAAATACTACGTGCGAAAAAACTCCGTTAAGCACATACATGAATTTGAATATTTAATTTATTTGTTAAAATTAATTAAAGTTCTAGAAAAACAATATAAAATAAATTATTGCAGTAATTATTAAATAATTTAAAGAAATAATAGTTTTAATTCGATAAAAACAAATTCAATTGATGATTGAGAGAAATAAAAGAAGGGCAAAACATTTAGCGGACCTGTAATAGAATACTATGTATATATACCATTAAGCCATTTCCCTTTCGGGGTACACGTGACTCACTCGTTGGGAAAAGGAGTAATCTGAGGAAAGGATTGTAGAATTTTTAGATTGATCTAGAGTTCTCGTTTTATTTATTTAAGTAACACATTCATTCTGCAACACTGATCCAACCCAGGCTGCTAATCAATCTCTCTAGCAATCGCCCCAAGTGAAGAGCCTCTCAAAGTCGTAATGTGAGGTTCCCCACTCGGGCCCATTAGTAACCAAGGTCTTTTGTTTCAGGCGTCGTTCACTCTACTGACACTCTTTTTATTAACTATTTGTCGCCATACTTTTCTGTACTGGCATACCTGTCTAACTTCCGTCACGTCGATCCATTTTTTCATTAAAGCTCTCGTATTTTGGTGGTTTCTTACGTCTCTTCTAATTAGGATCTCATTCATACATTCCAACCGCTGTTTCCGCAGTCTGTCTCTGGGCACACTGCCATCAATTTTACCTTGATACACTTTTTTCATTAGCCGTTCATCTTTCATTCGCGCTTTGAGGATTACCTCGTTACGCACTATCTCTTTCTACTGTAAGACACAGTCGATACAACTGTAGAATTATGTATTGCCATTTTAGCTTTATTTGATATATTTACTTCTGATAATGGACCAAGCTCTACCAATAATCGTGTTATATATTGCTATTATATTTATGTTGGTGCACTTCTGATAAGTAGTTATAAAGACAGCTATATTTATACTATATTGTGACTTGCATTTTTCGTGATTTTATCATTTCTATTACCTTTAACATATATAAATTTTATATTGAAATTCATGTATTTACTTGAAGGTTAGTAATAATAACAAATATATTTTTTGCAATACCCACCTCGAAAGTGACGATTTCCATGCCTCTAAACGATACGCAAAGTACTTCAATCCAACATACTGTGCGGGAATAATAATGGCGCATGCGCGCTTTGAAACATGTCTACTTTGCGAATCGATGCAATAGACGCGCTTGCGCTCTTCAGAGATGCGTAACTTTGCACACCGGCAAAATAAAAATATTATTTAAGAAATGTGTGTGTCGGGATACACGGTAGAAGTGGAACTTCGAACCAATATTTAAGTGGAATGAATTCATAGAATTCACGTAATTTATAGAATTTACGAAATTCAATATATTAATGGAATTCGCGGAATTCACCGAATTACAGAATTGAATGGAATTCACGGAGTTCCGTGAATTAATTGGAAAAGAAGTTAAAATGAAGAAGTGATAAATAATTTTCTCGAGTGTTTTTTGCAAAAAATAGCGGGTGATACTCGTACGCATAAGCGATTACTACTCGTATGATTGCAACATTTGACTTCAGCTCTTCGCACTCGTCTTCGTTTTCGCACTCGCATCGCTCGGGTGCTAACCTCCGTCTCATGCTTAGAGCCTACGGCTCATGCTGCAAATTTCACACTCTTCAGCAATCGCCTATTTTGCGCACTTGTATCACAAATAGCTAATATGCCAAAATACATTTTTCCGATAACATTGGAATGAAATGATATGCAGGCGCCTTATTGCTGAGCAGTTTTTTTAAATTCGATTATAGAGATTTTTTTCAGCTTAAGTATTCAAAATGCTTTTTGTTAAGGATAGTAATTCCCAGTAGCGATTTTGTCCTTATCCGCATTTCGCCCTTCATGGCAGTTTTTCTTGTATGAATACTTAGTATCATTTTCTACTTTGTTAAATATTTGTCTGTGATTTGTTAGTGCAAATCTTGATATCAGTCGTATCTATTACACGAAATACAGTAATTAATACAATAATTCAAGCAATTTTACTTAACCCTCCTATCTTTACTATATTCATAAATTGATCGTCTTACATAAAATAACAGTAATGGATACATGCAATCGTTTTAGGCTTTTTGTTGCATTACCGAATTTAAGCTCGGATGGCGATGGTCATATGACCAAAAAAGAATTATCGAAATACAGGATGTCCTAGCATGACTTTTTTAAGATGAAAGTACCGGCAAAGTGTAATTTTTTTAAAATTTTAGCCTACTAAAACAATCAGGAATCATCAGAGAAAAGTCAGGAATTCTGACACTTTCGTGCACTTTTGTTACGTTTCTTGGCAAAGTCGTCGGAAAAATCAGAATTTTGTATTTCGTGGGGTGATTGATGTTATTAATTTATATTTTTTATCACATTCTCTTGCTATTTATATTTAATTGTTAATGCTTAAACATACTGCAAGAGTACATGACTATGGAGATTAAGTCTAAAAATTGTGTCCATTTTCACTTATCTCTTTCTCTTTACGAGATACATTATATTTATTCTAATTTGAAACATTTTATGAAAATTATAAGGTATTCGTCGAAACACGTATATTCTTAATTGCTAACTTCGATCCTATATAATGCAACATTGAAAAAACAATTATTTGTAATTCTTAATTCTTTACAGTTGATCTATTACCTAATAGGTATTGAATTAAAATATCTACAGAAATGGTCAAACTTATCAGGATTGTTCAGGATATTCAGAAATCGTCATAACTTCGGCAAGATTTTTATGGGACGTAAATCCTATGAGTACTTGTAAAAAAACCTTTTTATTAAAAAGAACTTATCTCAGAATTTGGTCCCTATTGATACTTTAACAAAATTTTAAGAAAAATTGATTTAATGCTATAGAACTACGGCTTTTCTTAATTATATTCTTTTTTCTAGAATTACATATACTCAGACAAACAGTATCGCTTACCCAGAATCATTTCAATCTTAACCTGTAAAACAAATTTTCATTTAAATATCTTGAAGTTATCATTAAAAAAAAGAATCAATGGAGGGAAAAAAGAAAATTATTTTTTTTTGTATAGACTTCACTAACTTCGATATAAATAGTAAAAATGTTGTGGCACGAGTAAATATAATAAATATTTTTTTTCGATTCAATTGTTTTAAAGTTTTTTCATTTCAATTTTTTTTTAAATTTAAGAGTATTCTTCAAAAATAAAGTAGTAGCTAAAAATTTCACAATCATTCAAATACTGGCAAAAATTAAACATTTAAACTAAATACGTGAAATGGTTTAAACAACTTTAAGATATGTAAGGATTTAAGAGTATTCTTAGAAAACAAATTAGTAGCTAAAAAGATTAAAATCTTTTGAAATTTTAGTGAGACAGGATGTTTCGCATCCTTTTTTTTAGGTAAACTATATACTTTAACAGCCATACAAGAGTTTTAAACAATTGTAAAGGGGCTGCACTATAGCACTGATTTGCCTTCTATCCATTACTACCCTGGGACTTAATTCAGAATCTGAATGGGATCTCAATGGTACATTTTCTACTGTGGATATCTTATTTTGATTGATAATCCAAACGTTTATATGGATGAAAATAGACTATCTAAAAACTATATTGAAGTTTGCAATAGTATGATTCGTCAGCGAATATTCTTCTAAAAAACGATTTTCATTTACTTTGGAAATTAATAGTCGTTGTACCCTTGATGCAGTTTGTTGGATTTAGCACATATCTTGGAAAAATCTCGATAGAAATCTTCGTAGTATCGTTTTTGTCTATCTGTTTCCCATTAATCATAGGACTTGCGGGAGATAGCATTCCTTTTATTCCTGAGTTGTTCGATTCCGTACTTATCTTCGCGTTTCAAGACAGCTAGGAAGATGGCTAGGGAGAAATTCAAAGAAAAGAAAGTAACAGCGGAAACGGAAGTATTTCTTTTCATTCTTAAAAATGTATTGTGTGTCGCAACTATATTTACTTTCCAACTTATCTTGCATCTAGCTGCTCCTCACAATCACGCTATTATTTGAAATACAAGACTAGCTATTTTCTAATGGAAAATATACAATTAGTTGATCCATTTTACAATTTTTTAATATTTTATTACAATAATAATTTGAAAGTATATGTTTGTAAAGCGAATAGGACTTATCTTTCGTCGCAAATGACCAAGATGTATATGCGATGCCAAATAAACAAGACAGATTATCACAGATTTGAATATAGGAAAACTAGTTTTTAAGGAACAATACTTAGTTTTCTTGGAAATCACTCTATTTAAAACAAGATAGACGTTTTTTGAATTTGATTGGTAGATGCCTTCAAATACCAAATCTACTTTTCCGTGAAAAAATAGAACTATGTAAACACATTCTTTTTATTAAACTTAATCCTTTTGATTTTATTAAAAAACATATGCATAACAGAATAAATTATATAAAAAACATTGACAATAATAAAAATATAATAAATAGAGAAGTTTATAATACACTTAACACTTTTGTTCTTCTATATTTTGGGAAAACCTCAAAAATTTTGAAATCAATGTCGGGTAAATTAGGTTTACATACCATATTTACAGAGTTTCATTCAAGAACAATATAATTGGAAAATTGGAAAAAGATATATGTGAAATGCTATACCGAGAATTTGTAATTTACAAGGTTAATTGCTAAGATTGTAATGCAGTTTATATAGGGCATACACGCAGAGCACTTAGACTTAGGAAAGATGAATATGAAAATAATTTTCACAGAAGTTCTAGATATCACTCAGACCTTTCAAAGCATAAAATTACACTTCTATTTGAATGGCATTAAAAATTCTTCATCATGAGGGAAATCAGAAAAATGTAGAACTCATGAAGATACTTTTTGTAAAAAGAAAAGGCAAAAAGCTATTAATTTAAAAAAGGACCTCTCAAGATACAACAAAGTATGGGATAGAATTATTAATTGGTCAAAGTAATTTTTTTTACTTTAAAGTGAAATGAAATATTTTCTAGAACAATTATTTTCTCACTAAAGGTATAGATTATATTAAAATAATCAAATTTTTATTAATATCCATCGAAATATTTTCCTTCCAGTTATATCAATTTTTCATACATTGAGTTTGTTCTATAAATAATCCCTGATGGGGAGGTCTAAATTGGCCTCGAAACATGTTGGTTCCCTAGTAGCATAAAAAGGACGGAGAAAGAAAAAAGTGAAAGGTTTGTTTTGTTTGAATTTTTCCCTTATTCTCCCTCTTGTTTATTTTGTTTATTTTTGTATTTAGTGAGCCGAAAAGTGAGATAGTTTGGATTTTTGTTTTTTAATGTTAAATATTTTTCATGTTTGTTTTACATTATATTGTTCCTAATAAAATATATTACTTTTCAATCCTAAATAAAAATACTAAAATATATATATAAACTCTCTTCAAGGAGTTTTATCTACATAGTTCAGGAAGTCAATCGTCAAGTAATTAAATATCGATTTGAAAAAAACTGCCAATGAGGTAACAGTTTTAATTAAAGAAAGTTTGGATAGAAGGCTTGTAAGACTTTCTTTTAAATTTAGCTTCCATGCATGAAAGGACAAAACTTTAGGAGCAGAAATGATTAGTTGAATAACGGAAGAAGAATTTTTAATTAATTGGTAATTAATCACGATTCGTCTCTTATTTTTTATTTCTACCTTGATAAGCATAATTAAAAATGGTAATGAAAACTTTTCTATTTCAGAAGTTGCCTTGTCTGATAAGATTGTTCGAAACATTATAAATACAGTCATTTTCAGTCTCGGATAACCAGGTTTTTCTATTTGGCGAAGAAGGCCATAAAAAAAGAATAGGCTCATGAAACGTGTCTTATAACTTCTTAAATTGCTTCTATTTTATGATACCATTTTTTTATTTTTCAGATTTGTATTAATAATTTTTCATAATAATTCAGTAAAAAAAAATACATTTGAAAGTAATTAATATTTCAATACATTCCAAGGTTTACTATTTAATCAAGTGCATTTTTAAATGATATAATATGTTCTAATTCTAAATAAAAGCTTTGCAAAATGTTGAATATTTTCTAAGGAACGTTAAAAAGCACATTTCGCGATTCCCACGCAACTTCTAAACTTCGTGATCTGCGAGAAAAATGGAAAAGAGCAACATTAAATCAGCATCACCAGTTGTTCGTGCGCACCAGCTCGAACACGCAAAATGGAAAATTGAATTGGTGAAATTACTCCGCGGATGAAATAACCATTTCTTACCTTCTGGTCCTCAAAACAATTAATTTCGATATGGAATCGAACCATGGTTGTTCTTCTTCCACATGCCAATTCGAAACGAACACATTTCACATGTTATTACAGTCTTTCTCGAATCGAGATATATTATACAATGCGAAAGCGGTCACGAAAATTGAATTCGCTTATAAGCACTTCTACACCCGAACTTAAACAAAATTATGTTCGGGAGGAATACGCATTCATACTTCATAGACATCGTGGTAGAAGTGATTAAACTTCATTTATTGATATCCATTGCATATCAAGACATCTCGTATGTGATTGAAAGATCTTTCAAGCTTGATTTTTTTTCCGCTTTCTTTAGTGATTTATCTGGAAATAAGATCAGAATGAAAGGATTTTTTAATCCGAGCAATTCTTCAGCATCTGCTATTAATCGTTCCAATCCAAAATGATATTTTTCTTACTTTGGGTCATTTGGATGCGTTTTTAACACAGTATTTTAGTTGAAGATTTTCTCTTTGGTTTTTTAAGAAAAAGTAATCCATTCTATACTGTACTCCTATTCAGTTTAATATCTGCATCCAGTTAATGATCTTGCTCGAATTTGGAGATAAAACTATAGATAAGACCTCAATTCTTTTGTCAAGCCTATTTGCCTCTTTCACGTTTACTGCAGGTTTCCATTCAAAATAATCGTAAATCCTCTCCTATGTAAAATGTGCATAGATTTTATGGTTGCTCATGTAAGTAAATGTCAGAGAACATTGAATTCCTGCTCTTTTCAATGTTCTTTGAATGTTATACATTGCCACCTGCTGTCAGTGTAAATCTGCATTCAAGATAAGGAAATCATTCGAATATCCGGTTGCTATTCGAATACCTTCATGCACGCTAGCACTCCCGAGTTTCTTTACAGTCGAAACGTCTACCTCTCTTTACAATTATACACCAGTTTAATGCTATTAAATTGTCTAAAATAAAGTCCCAGAGGTATTTTACTGCAAATCAGTCCCTGCTCATTTCTCCTTATTTTCTTGCTTTTCCAAAATGTTCCCCGGTCATTAAAATTTTATTAGAATACGAACCTAAATGCGAAAATTGTCTATCCTTTCGTGTTTTTTTCAGAAAAACAGGTTTAATCTACTATGATCTTTTGCTTTAGAAAATGACCTTATGTTCTTTTTTACGTATTTTCATGTCTGCAATACGACTTCTTCATTTTTTATGTTATGTTCAACATTAAACCTTAAATATTTTCGAAGATAATTATGCTAAGGTAAAAATAAGATTAATTTTATAGTCAGTGCTTCTAAATACAAGAACACTACAAATTACATTAACTGTCAAAACATGTCTTTGAAGCATGTCCAAATATATAACCGAAGCATAGTTTACGCAGCCTCAAGGTAATATATAATTCAACGATTAAACGATTTTACCTATAAGTAAAGTTCTATCGGAATTGTATGTAGCAGCCTCTTCCGAATAGATCACTGGTACTAATCCATACATACAATTCCGATAGAACTTCACTTACAGGTAAGTTCGTTTAATCGTTGAATTGTATTTCGCGCTTCTTCCTCGATATAACTGGTAGGTATTTAAAAAAATAGTTAAGGCAGTGACATATGTTTTGTCTGTTTTATTCACAACTTCTAGAACTATATGAGGTGGAAAATAAAAGCAAATGTGTAATCATTTTACTGAATCATAACTGCTTAGTCCATTCAGCGGTCAATCTAATAATCTCAATGCTTACACCCATACGTTTTGCCGCTGAAGTAGATGCGTGTCTTGTACTGTAAGCCGAAAACTGTAGAGTATCCACTCCGCTCTCCTGTAAGATGGATTTTATCCACCGACTTAACGTCTGTACGCCAACTGCTTTATGAGGCCTTTGAAATGATATAAATAAGTTCTGCGTCCCTCCTCGAAGATTTGTCGTTCTCTGAAGGTAAACCATCAAAGCTGATGCAAGGCATGTATTTTCTTCACTGTAGAAGGGTAGCACAAGTCCCGGCTGTTTTCTATTACGTCCTGATGCTTTTATTTTTGCAGGAATTTAATTTCAATCTTCTTCTCCAGATTCCGCACGTCTCTTAAATCGACCAGGGATAATGTTTGCATCCTTTGACCCATTACAAGAGCAAGTAAAACAATCAGCTTTCGCGATATTTTCTCCAGAGTAATTTTTTGATTGGGAACCCATTTGCTTAAAAAATCTAATACAATTTTTGGGTCCCAAATGGAGGCGTATTTGGGTTGATGTGGTCTTAAGCTGGCTATGCCTTTACAAAATCTCTTAACCCTTGAATCGTGTCCAATTTCAGGCCCCAGAATAAGAGATATAGCTGACATTGTAGAGTTTACTGAACCATATCAAGTTCCTTTATTAAATTCAGCTTCCAGAAACTGACGGACGTCTGAAACTGATGCCCCGAAAATGCTAATATTCTGATTTTTACAGAATTGCCACCATCTTAAAGGCGCCCCGTATTGTCGCAGTGACGATCTACTTAACGATGCAATTAAAATATCGATCGTCTGTTCAGGCATGCCTCTTGAATTTTAATGTATCCCTGATAACACTCCTGTCACCAGGGAAAGCTGAGGCCAAAGAGGATGTAGGGTCCTATTTGAGGAGCGTAATAGATTAATACAGGGTTTAAAAATAATTGGTTCGGTTTCCAACATTGACATGAATATTTGATACCATGGCTGTGCAGACCATTGAGGGTCAATAATGATACCTCGAGACCCCTCTGTCTTGATTCTCCTCAATATTTTTAAAATGAAAGGAAATTGAGGAAAAGCGTAAAAGAAATACGGTAACCAATCTACTGTTGCAGCATCAACAGCAACTGAACCTGCATCTTTTTTCCAAAAAATGTATTTTTTGCCTTTCGCATTAGCTCTACTTGGAAACAAGTCGATATCCAGGGCACCAAATAAATTCATTATCTTCTGATAAACTTCGCTTGAAAGTTGATACTCAGTTTCTGGTTCGAGACGTCTTGATTCGAAATCGGCTGCAACGTTTTCTTTTGAACTAATGTACGAAGCAAAAATTCATAAGTTGCGGCCATCACAGCACTTCCAAATCTCTTTTGTAATTTTGCTTAATTTTTTACTCCGAGTTCCTCCCATACGATTGAGATAGCTAATTGCCGTTGTATTGTCAATTGTGAACAAAATATTACAGCCTCGATATTGTTTGGCAAAACATTTTAGACCCAGAAACGCTGCTAACAAATCTAATTAATGAATATGATTTTCCTGATCATCTTTATTCCAAAAACCATTAACTCTCTCGTGAGCACAGAATGCACCCTAGCCTGTATTAGAAGAATCTGAAAATATTACTAGAAGAAATTTTTGACTCTGTATTGGACTATTAACTGTGAAAATATTCGCTTTCCACCATTCTAAATCTTCGTTTAAGTTGGACAGCATATCATTATTTTCTCCTTCTTGGACACAAGCCGATTTTCTCTTGTTATAACAGAAACATGGAGAGGAACTCTCAGTACTTCAGCGTTAATCTGCGGAGGCCGCTCCATTAAAGAATTACTAGAGATAGGATATTCTTTAACTAGATTTTCTAACTCTTCTTTCGGAAGGCCCTCCTTCATGATATCCGCCCAGCTAACACTATATCCTCATGTATTGGTGGAGCCATGGCCTTTTCTCCATTCATTCTTTTTCCCATTGCTTCGACATATACCTTATTTAGCATTTTTGAAGTAGCCTGATCCTTGCTTGGACCCTCTACATCTTTATCTTTACATGTGCTCGCCGGAAGAGTATGCTCTTGTACAGGGGAGCCAGTGTCATCGTGGGACCAAGGACCTCCGTCGTCTTCGGATTTCGACACGGAATCGTTCGAACTGCTCGAATCAGATGAGCTCGAAGATTCATCTACAGCCATGTA
>JAWWLR010000149.1:37764859-37778500 GCA_035041075.1 Acraspis erinacei
CGTGTTTACACATTACACGGAAAGGTTCAGGTTAAAATGGCGACCATCGAAAACATGACGCGATATTTCGATGCGAAAGTTGGCAGCACTGCTCAGGTTTTAGTTCTGCCAATATCGCCAAGGGACGAAACTTGTAACCTTTACTACTTTTTTTTCTTGGGGAATAAATTGGTGGTAAATGTAACTAATTTATTTGTTGTAACTACAATTACTATCCTCACTAATAAAAACTACATCGGAGGAAACACCGCGACTTGTTGCCGCAAAAAACTGGTTAGTTACTATTACCATGGAAGTAGTTGTTGTAGCTAATACCATCTCTACTAATAAATAAATTATAAACATGTCAAAAGCCTAACCTAACAAGGTCATGCTTACATCGTCGTTGATAACGATTCCTTCTTTTATTTTCCTTCTTTAACTTCTTTTGTATTTTTTTTTTTATTTTTTCCTGATCTGTCTCTCATCCTCCATAGATCGCTTTCCTCTATACATTTTCACAAACACAAGTATAATCAAAATTAAAGTAAAAAATATGTGTGACTTTCATCGACACAAAGAAAGGAATGAGAGGTAACCAGGCATACGCATAATGGGACCGTAAACATAATGGGTACGTAAAATCCTTCTAAAGCTGTAAAACTGTGGCACCAATTGCAGGTAAAATAGGGTTACTACCAGTCATCTCGATGAAGAGGCACGAAATACAATTAACTATTTTAAAGCATATGCTAAATGGTCTTAAAACTTGTCTCAGAAGATACAATTTTTTATCACTTATATTTTAATTTAAATGTAGATTTGAGAACAATATGTACTGTACTTTGAATTTCCATGAAAACAATTTTGTGGTTACTTTGATACATAAGCAGCTAACATTCGGTTACTAGGAATACATTTTTGGTAGCTGCTTGTATCAAATTGAAGAAAACCCATCTTACTACTCAATCCTTAAGCTTCAAGAAAAATACAGAAATGTCATGAGCAACTAAGAGACAGTCCAAGAAAAATTTGCGTATTTTAATTTGAATCCATCAAAGTAAATGTTAATAACTTCGGGTTTTGAGAATAAAACTTAATTAATGAATAATAAAAATATAAATCAGAGCGGGAAGAAACCGTTTGGCAAATGATTTTACGATCCCTTCTATTTTAAATCTGTTGGTACACTTTTTTGTGCTTGTTTACATTAAAGTAACATCTATCAACGTAACCATCAAGTTAAAGTCAAATAATGACAATAAATTACTTTTGCCTACTCCGCAGGGAATTTCGGCAATAAAGTATTATACTCTCCTAAAAAGTTTTTGCCAAAAAGCTAATGAATAGTAAGGTTTTCAGTTAAATAATTTTATTTTATATACGAAGATACCAAAATCAGAAACTATAATATCTTAATGTTTCGATATTAATTTTATTAAACCAATCATCCATATGTGAATAAGCTAATGGTAGGGGAAAGGAGGGCTAATCTGAAAGTAGGACTAAGTCCGCACTTTCTTATTTAAAGAAAAATATAAACCGTGTGAACATCAACAGAGTTTCGTGATATTCTGCATGACATGGCACATTTTCCGACATAAAAAGTGCTTTTGGAGGTCAACAAAAATTCCGCCGCTTGTGGAAAATTGTGTTTTTCTTTTGTATTTCACCATCCACTATAATCAAAGGTATATTCATCTTAACTTAAAAAAGGTGCCGAACATTAATTTGTTGTTCAATTTTGATTTGCCGATTATTTTCATTGTTTTTTGGATACCAATATAAAATATTGGCGCGTGGTGCTAAGTCGAAACCGAGTAACGTCATCGTGCCTACAGGATACATACAGATATACATACAGATAAACATCCAATTTTACATAAGGATGCGAATATAAAAGAATTTTGATTCACAACGCTTTATGTATTTTTGGATCGAGAATTTAGTTGCCTACAATAATAAAACTTTCTTAAATTTTTCATTTTTTTCTTCAAATTTTGTAGTCAAATGTCGACTTAGTCCTAGCAGGGTGTCGTCTCAGCCCCGCGATTTTTCGCTCGAGAGATTTTTCATCACTTCGCTTTTTTATGGTAATTGATAAACAAAACATAACTCTTGAAAATTAAACGTATCACTTTGTAGGCAACTAAATTTTTAATCCGGCAATACATAATATGTTCCCAAACAATTCGTTTTTTAATTAAGAAACTACTTGAAGAAAAAAGGGTCGGCTTAGCCCCACTCTACCCTGAATTAGAAGCTTCAGTATTGAAACAATGACTGAATTCATCCCAGATTATTAGAATGGATTTGTATTTCTATTTATCTTTACAGGTAATATTGTAAATAATCGAAAGAGTGTAATTGTTTCCGATAGAAACGTAATAAAAAAAATACGTAAAGAGAGGCAATTTTATTAGGGCAAGATTAATGCTAAAGCGAAATTCATCTCATGAAAATGTAAATCATAGGACGATGAAAATGAGATTAAGCTCACTGATTGCAAGCTCGTATAGGATTCTTGTATATCGACAATAAACTGTAAGAAATTGATCATCCTCTAAACTTAGAAACCGTTTTACTTCCAACCAAGTATGCAAATTCGGATGCATACATCATCCCTAGACGCTTCCGAGTTACGTATTGCTTTGTAATTTGATATTGAACATACGTCTACGAGAACGATCATAAATTATGTCAATATGCATGACCAAATTAAGATTTACCATTCCTGCTATGTATTCTCAATCTCTTGTTTGTCCACCTTTTCAATTCAAAGTTTGTACTGTTTTTTGAAGTAATAAAGTAAAAAAATAACTTCGATAGGTTAATCATTCGGGCAGAAGAGCGCTTTCTTTTTGACGGTAAGAGTTAAAATTGATGTCCCTTGGATAAGGATACTGCAGGATAAAACCAGCCAGAAAGGAAAGGGGCGGCAAAAGGGCAGTGATGAGAAAATAAAAGAGCATGACGGTATAAAACGAGCAAAATAGTGTACCAACTTTTTCTCTGGCAAGCACTGCGGAACCAAACTGCAATCCCTAGAGGTGAAGCAGATAACTAAACCTTGATTTGAACTTCACCTATATCTTCCTGGGACATTTAAAATGTAACACATCTTGGTTTTCTAACTTCGTATTTTCTTTGATAACTTTCTCAACCATGTTGCGATCGGAAATTTGGTTCATAAATTTTTCGCTGTATGGTAGATCTTATCAACAAAAATTTTAACCCAAAATTAAGTTTATAACTTCTGAGGGCTCCATATTAAGCATGTGATCATGGATTAACTGTTTAGTATCAAATACGTCCGGTTTAAGTTTTTCACCCTAAAGATTTTATATTATCTGAGAAAAACTACAATAGACGGAAATAAAAGAATTGATTTGAAAGGTACACATCCGTACACATCTTTATCACATTATTTCACTAGATAAAAAACACACATTTCTTAAAAGCAATCTTCTATTCTGTCTACTTTTCTCAAATTATGATCCCTTTTTCCTTTTGGGAAAACGTCAAGTGAAAGTATAAAATATTTTATTTTTCAGCTTAGCACTAGAGCCCATATCACGTTAACATCGTATTAAACTTTCGTTCGCACGAGAGACATAAATATGAAGAAGGTATGTAATGAACTGTTCTAGTCGTGCCAAGCGGTCCCTTCACGGTCTTTCATCATGCTTAAAATTCTCCGAATATAAAGTTTTATCAAGGTTTAATTGCCTATTTTTATTCAAATAATTAAAAGAGAAAAAAACGTATAATAAAACGCTGGCAATGACAAACCCACATTTCAAAATAGATTCTGGATAAGGTTGACAATGAAGTGGAAATTCTACTTTATGTGGCTGGAATCAATAGGAAGTTTTCAAAGATAAAACTATCTATCAAATTGTTCATTCAAGCGTTTAACTGAATCTACTTTTAATTGAGTTATCATCAGAACCAGAAATCATTGAGCTGCAAGCGAACATTTCGATTAGTTCCTCTGCTAAAAAGGGACCTGGCTTTAAACTGGGCTCCAAATTCAATTTAATCATATCATCTAAATTTATTTGTGCACTTGAAAAACTACAATCTCCACCAATAATTCAATTTTTTATTAGAACGACGCAAATTGTTTCGTGCAAGAGGGCTATCAAAATGAAAATTCCAGAACGTGAATTAGGATGACGTTGGTCAATAAACTTTCTAGCGAGGCCTTCGCAAAGCAGAGGTAATCGGATACCGGAAGTTTAGGGCGAAGGAACTTTACACTCGGCAGCTATTAGTCGCTAACCACATCTCGTGCAGAGAAGAAAGTTAGCTGCTTTCAATTCAGCGCTTTTATCCGACCTCCCTCCCATAACTACCCCAAGAAACTCTTACGAGCGACTTTTAAGTAGTCTGTGTTATTCTCGAATCCTCGTCAAGTGGATTACAGATGATGTATAGGCATCGCTGGTATTCTGTCCAGAAAAGTTTCTCTCTATATGAATCTGCTTTTATTAAAAAGTTCCTGAGAAGCTAAAGAGGGGGAATGAGTGATGAGAGGGTGAGGAAGGGGTAGGGATGAGTTTTGTTAAGAGAGAAGGGTGGAGAGAAAAGGGATATTTTTGGGGAGGAAAATGAATATAGATAAGACTGTTGGTGAAAAGGTCAAGGATGAGGTAACTGATAATGAGATTTTATTTTATTTTATTCAAAATAACATATTTAAATAGGCTATGAAACTATTTATACAGGCGCGTTCTGTCTGCTCGGAATCAATTTTATTTATTCGAATTGCAATTTTTCATATTTTTTTTACAATTTGCCTGTCAGAATTTATAATATTAAGTGGCAAATCATAATTTGATAAGCAACAATTGAAACCAGAATTATAGCAAATAGGAAATCGTAAAAGCTAAGTTTAATCAAAGAGAAATTCTGGTATGGAAATATATATAAATGAAAAATAGTTCAAGTGAATATTAGAGTAAATAAAGTCGCTGAGAAGAGAAGACTTTATAGGACAAATTGCAAAAATAAAAATGGTATAAATAAGGTGTTGAAGCTCCATGAATAATTTAGCAGTATTTCTAATTTAAACCCTCCCTGCGAGGATTTGAAATTGTTTCATTCTTCTCTATTTATCAACCGATATATGTAAATTGCGATCGAAAGCAATTCTTTTCCAGTTGGTGATTCATTTAAGTAGCTACAACACTTGCGAGTCTAGACTTTGCTTTATGATCGAAGCAATGGCTTGAAAGCAATTTGTAACTTTCAGAACTTTCTCAAATTGTGCATGGTCGCATACCGCGTCAAAGTTTGTAAAGCAAAGCTGTTTTATGACGTTCAAGTATTGGAATTTGTATTTCACAAACAAGGAATGCGTCGAAAAATGTCATTGTTCTTATTACCTTTTTCTATAAAATGTATTATTTCAATACTCCTGCACTCCTTATCGTACGAGATTTTATTAAAATACTATGTTATACAATTTCTTTTAAAAACGTAGTTCTTTTTCGGGTTGAAATGTAAATCAGTGAAATCGTATAAAAATCGAAATCCGAAACATTATGAATTTGAAAGCGAAGTATCTAGATATCCACTTTTTGAGAATCTCTGAACCCGAAAAACAGGCTTTTACGAAAGAGTCTATCAGTCTTAAAGTTCGACTTCAATAGTCAGCTAGTTTGGATAAAAAATTAAAAAGTAAAAGCTTTTTCAAAATTTTTAAAACTTAAACAATTTATCATCGTGACTTTTGTTCCATAAAAAGAAAATCAATAGAATTATAGCAATTTCGAAATACACAAAAAACACGAACATAAGCATCCTAAGCCCAACAATGCACATTATGAAAAAAAGTCAGGAGAACAAAAACATTACTTTTTGAAAGCCCTACAAGACTATCATTACAGCTTTTTGATTTTTTTGTGATAAATGTAAAATTCAAATGTTCATTGCAGAAAAAATAATGAAGAATAAAAAAATTCATTTTTCCTTGAAATTATGTGAGATAAGAAAAAGAGGTAAATCTAAAATTATATTCTTAGACAAAAGACACAAGCTGCGAAAAAAATAATAGTAAAGTCATTGAGCTAAAAAAGAACCATAAATTTGTCATTAATATTTGTTTATAGGATGCTTCATGTTTGTTTTACTTGTAAAAACAAAATTAAAAACAAGCAAAATTAAATTCTTGGACAAACGACACATGCTACGAAAAAAAGCTAATTAGACAAAAGTTGTTCACCTAAAAAAATTGAAATTTATAATTAATTCTTTGTTTCTATATTAAAACGCGTAGCTTTGGTTTTTCTCATAAGAAATCAAATTTAAAATTATGTTTTTGAACAAACAACATAAGCTATAAGAAAAAATGAATAGATAAAAGTTGCTTGCCCAGAAAATAGGTACAAATATTTAATTAATAATTGTTTGATAGGCCATGTAGATTTTCTTTTATTTATAAAAAATATGTTTAACAATTAAAAATTAAATTTTTGGTAGAACTACACAGGAGACGAGAAAAAAATGAATAACAAAAGTTCTTTTACCAAAAAATATCTACATTGATATAAACTCTTGTTATAAAAATATCCTAAGACTAAAAAAATAAAATAACTTTTTGGGAAAAGGACACAAGCCTAAATAACAATATATTTAACACGATTTTTCGCCTAAATTATGTCGACAAATTTGCTTAGAACCACTTTACGCTGGGATGCATATTTTTCGTTGAAATTTTAAAAATAGCATTGAAAATAAACAAATTAATTTTATAGAAAAACGACACAATTTGCAATAATATGTTTAATAAACAAATTTTAGTTTTTCTTATAGGATGCGCCTTTTTTTTAGTTATGAAAACAAGAAAATTAAAGTACGAATGTTGCAATACCAATGACGATAGAGAATTTTCATATGCCATAACTAAAGAAAATTGTTATTCCATCTCATAGAGGACATTAAACTGAGTTTATTTTGATAAGGAATGACTAAATATTAGGTTAAACTATTTTTAAATAATTTTTTATATTGAAAAAAACTTGCGGAAATAGGAGCTTTTAAGATAATGTGACGTCACTTGTTACGGGCAGTTCTTGCTAGTAATTGGTCATTCAATATTCAGTATTTAAAAAAAATCCCTGGTCGCATTCAATTTTGTTTATATCGATACTTAGTTTGAACATTTATTGTCATTTAAAATGTCAATTATTTGAAGTATATGATAAAAGAAGGTATTTATAAGCGGATCCGCACAATCTTTAACCACTTAAAATATTAAATACTTTTCCATGTCTTTCGAAAGCTCGAGTGGAAGTATCTGTTGATAACATTAGAAAATTAAAAATTAGAGTCAAGTAAACATGAAATATTATTATTCAAACTCACCAAATCCAAAAAGAACATAATAAATTATCTGCGCATGATTTGCATTTTTGTGTGCTTCATACAACGGGTGTCATCACAATGGCAACTCACTCAATTGTAGTATTCCCAAACGGCATTTCAACCAATTTTTTAAATAATTTCTACTTATACTTAAAATTGAAAAACAAATACCATTCTGAAATGTTTATATAATACACTCTTAAATAAAACAATAAAAAAATGCATTCAAATTCTCTATAGGCAGCGTTGGAATATATCAAGATGGAAACAGAGAGAATTAAATGGATTTAGGATAGAATAGGATACAAGGTCTATTCAAGGACCTAAGGTCTTTCTGATTTTATATTAGCAAGTCGAAATCCTTTGCAATAAAAAAACATGATAACAGGATAACTGGGATAGACATTAAATGGATTGAAATCTTTCTGTTTCTTTCTTCAACTGGGTAATTTTGGATTATATTATCATCTTGACGTCCCATTGTTATTGAAGTTTCGAAGTGTAGGTGTGTTTTATATGTAATTTTGAGTAATATTCTTATCTGCGACGTCAGTTGCTACTCGCGTCAGCTTTATCTTTGAGGTTTCTGGATGAGTGGTGTGGGCACATTCACCGGCTAGCCATTCGTAATTCACATGCTTTTGAGAACCCTGCAACTCCCCATACATTAGCCAAATCCTTTGGAGCTCCATTCTGTTAACATGTCAGACTGCACGGCCTCGGGGATCACAATCATTTACATTTTGAATTAATTTGGAATTTACGCTCACACGCGCCTTGTCTTCTCAGAAAATCCGCTCAGTCGTGGAATTCGATTCTTGCAGCTCCTATGACTTAACAACTTAATTGAATTATTAATTAACATTATAATAATACAATTGATAGATAATTTATAGAGAAATGCTAGGGATCGTTCAAAAACTACATCATGCTATTTTGAAAAGTTTTTCCATCCTTTCTCTTCTTCGCCACAAATCACCAAACGAAGCTGGAACCCCCAAGGGTGACATCACCCAACTATAAAATGTCAACTTTCAACCAAACATGGAATAACTCAATTTTTACTCATAAAAAATAATTTCTAACAAAAAAAAAACTAATTTGCAACAAAGCAGTTTAATCTTGAACCCATAAAAGTAGTATTCAATATATTAGTTCAACTTTGAACGAAGAAGTTAAAATATCAACGAATAAAAAATCTCGCAAGTTTGAGCGCGCTTAGGGCGCGCGACTGCTGGTATTCGCGCATCGCGCTCGAGTATGTATTTACCTCTCGCTACGTGCTCGGTTTTTTTATTTCTCCGATATTTTTCCAAAGAACTTTTAAAATTAAAGGTCAAATCACCGAGAACTGCAATCAGGTGCTTATGAAATTTCGTTTGTTGAACCTTTTTCGGCTTTAACGTACACATCCTCATCGCATATCTCGTGCCTCTCACTCGATTTTTTCCTAATTATGAACTTTTCTACATTATATTCAACCCTATCATATTAAATTAGTCTTACATTTATTTTCGTACCTTGGCCTGGTACTGCGTATTTAGATATTGTAAAATAATGAACACATTTCTATTTGTCATGAATAATTTAATATTTGCTCCTTATTTGACACAAAATTTTATTTTCAGCTATCCAGAAAAGTGTATTATTTCAATAGATTTATATTATTAAAATTCATAATATGCATAGTTAATAAAACATATGTATCTTCATTGTCTTTTTTATAATTAAAGAAGGACGCATTCTATTTAAAAAAAACACGTGAGCCGTCGCGTCATGGGACGCCTGGCAGAAGTAATAACTTCATCAAATGTAAATTGAAGTTGTTTTTCTTTGAAAACTTGTAACATAAAGAATATTTGAAACACTTTTAATAATTACACCGTTCGCACCTAAAAAGTTATTATTCCACAATTGCAATTAAACATTTTATTGCAACTTGCGTCAATTTTTATTTTTAATGATATTTCTTACGGTTAAAAAAAGTAAGCGTCCTATCAGAAAATTAATTGTGAAAAATTTGTAGCTCTTTTTTTGAAGAGCAACTGATGTATATTCGTTTTCATAAAGCTTGTGCCGTTGGTCCAAAATCTTAATTTCTTTATTTTCAATTATTTTTTTACGAATAAGACAAAAATTACGTGGTCTATCAAACATTGGTTGCATAATTTTTGTCGATTCACCTTTTTTATATCTTGCATGGTTTGATCTAAAAAGGGAATTTTTTATTTTTCATTATGTTTTGTACGATCAAAATTTGAATTTTTAATTGTTCAAGCAATTGAAATAATTTTTATGGTAATCTTGTAGTTCTTTTAAAAAGAAAAGTTTTTCTTTCCTTGACTTTTTTCATATCGTGCGTTTTTTGGCTTCAAATTTTAATTTTCGTTTTTTTTTGGTTTCGTACCTGACGATAACTAACGCATTTTCATAATTTGATTTTTAATCGTCAATAAAAATGGACTCCAATCAAATATTATGATAAGTGATAAAAATTGAGTTTCTATATATCTGCTTTAATCGCTTAAGCCCTTCATGAAAATAAGAATTGAGTTTTAAATAAGATTACAAGCATTTTTAATTTTCAATTTGGCTTAAGGTGACGGTTACTAGTGCATTTACCTTAACTCTGACAGATTTCTTTTATTCGAAAAAAGTCCTAAGGACAAATTTGAACGAGTTTTCGAGTATTATGAATAACCGTACTTTTTAAAATTTCGTCCAGAATAGCTGGCTGACGAGCTCATCCTTTCTTTTCACATCCTTAATAACTGTGTCAAAGGGCAATCCAATCGGATAAGTCTTTAAAATGTTACCGTATTTACAGACTACAACGAGAATGAAAACAACGACAACAATGACAGAAACTGACGTACAAACCATCTTTTATGACTCAAGGGACCTCAAAACTTCAACAAGTGATGGAATCCGCAAGTCATTTTTCACGTAAAACCAATACCTTCTCATTATGATGAGAATGTAAAAAGATGAATTTTCAACGAAAAATGATTAATAATGAACCTAAAATGGACTAGATCAATTTTAAATTAATAAAAATAAATTTTAAACATCCAAAAGTGATTAAATGAAAATTTTCAAAAAATAGTCGCATATCCTTAATATGTTCTACTCATTTAGATCGCATTTAATTTGAGCGAAAATAAAGGATAAGGAAGGCAGTTTCTTCAAAACATAGAAAAAAGGGAAGTTCTTTAAAAAAGGGGAAAATTGGGTATTAGGGGAAAGTGTAAAGTTTATATTTCGATGCTTTACTTGTAAAATAAAATTACTAATTTTCATTATTTCACGCATTAAAAAAGAATTTTATGTACGTTTTTTTGCAGTAAATCTCCTCATTACTTCAGAAATCTTCTCAAAACCTGTTATCCCCTCTCCCCACCCTGGGAGTTTGACTTGGCTTTTTGAACGGCCCCTTCTGAGGACCTTAGACATGTATACATTTACAACAAGCATTTTTGAAAAAACATTATTTTTAAAATAAACCTGAAAATTGATTAAATTTGCATAAAATCTTAACAATTTCACAATAGTTCATTTAATTTTGCTCACTATCTGAAATAATGATAAGAGCACGTAATTAATCAGTTTCTATAGAAATGCGAAATTAACGACTGCAGGAAACTCTCCTTTTAAGATAGCTTTCATGATTCGACTTTAAAATCCTTAAGTACTTTAGTTGCCGTTTTCGCTGGAAATGGTGCACTTTACGTTGTAACTTAATGCAACAATTAAAAAACGAATGTCTTATCCTTGCAGGATATTCTTCTCAGCAGGAAAGTTTTATTGTTACAAGCTTTCTTAGAGCCAAGTCACTCCCAATGGATCGCTCGACTAATCATGTGGTTTAAAAGTTTGTTTACGTTGAGTGTATAATTACAAGAAGTACTCTGATAGAATAACAAGGTGGCTGACCATACTGTGTAACTTTTAATTTTGCTCCTAGTTTTTAGCTTAATTATTGCAGATTAAAATTCTTAAGCAAATAGAGCATTATCTCCAAATATAATTCCCTCCTGAGAATGTGATTATTCTGAGTAAATAAAACATAATAACAAAAACATAAACATAACAAAAACATCTGTCACATTTTTCCTGCACTTTATCAATAATGCAGTTAACCAAACTTCATTTCTACGAAGTGTTCAGAGTGGAAAAATCGAAAAACTCTAAGCACGTATTGGCAATTTTTCATGATTGCACCAATATCAAGACAAACGTTCAAATCTACCTTATATGATTAGAGAAAGAAGAAAAGACCTTCTTGTTCGTAAAGATACTAAGTCATTGTTAGTGATAATATGAACTCGCTATAAATATTTCTTTCAATAATTTAAATGAGAGTATTATAACGGGATATTTTTATACGGATGATCTAAATAAGGAAGTGGATGATCTGCCGGTACCGGAAATAAAGTTCTCTGCTGGTGCCTTATTTCATAACGTTATTTGTACATTATTTCTGAGAACAGCCGGAAAGGTGTGCCTTCCCACTCCAGAAGACCTTTGGGAGGGAAGAGGTTTGCAAGAACATTATTTCTGCGACAGGTCAAATGGGTGCCCTTCCGTCCCCACGAGATCTGGGAAAGTGGTAGGGTTTTGACCAAAATTATTTATGTAACCCGTCAAAGGGCCTTCTCGCCTCTACGACACCTTGGAAGGGGCAAGAAGTTTGACCAACAATATTTCTGCGATCAGTCAAAGAGATTCCTTCCCGCCCCACGAGACCTTGGAAAGGAGTAGGGCTTTGACCAACATTATTTCTGTTACAGGTCAAAGGGGTTCTTTCCTGCCTCCGCCAGACCTTGAAAAGGGAACGGGGTTGGAACAAAATTATTTAAGTGACTGGTCAAATGGGTGTCTTCCCGCCCCCACGAGACCTTAGAAGGTGAAAGGTGTTTGATGAACATTATTTCTACGATCGGTCAAAGGGGTAACTTTCTGTCACCACGAGACCTAGGAAAGGGGGTAGGGGTTTGACCAAAATTATTTATGTAACCGGTCAAATGGGTGTTTCCCGCCCTCACGAGACCTTGGAAAGGGAGTGGTGCTTGATCAACATTATTTCTGCGACCGGTAAAAGGGGTAACTTTCTTCCCCCACGAGAGCTTGGAAAGGGAAAAGTATTTGTTCAACATTGTTTCTACGATCGGTCAAAGGAGTACTTCTATGTCCCCACGAGACCAAATGGGTGCCTTCCCGCCCCACAAGACCTTGGAAGGGGGAAGAAGTTTGACCAGCATTATTTCTGCGCCCGGACAAAGGGGTGCCTTCCTGCCCCCACGAGACCTTGGGCAGGCGTATGAGTTGGACCAACGTTATTTCTGTTACAGGTCAAACAGGTGATTCCCCCCCCCCATCAGACCTCGGGAAGAGGAAGGGGTTTGACCAATACTAGTTATCTCACCAGTCAAATGGGTGCCTTCCCGCCACCACGAGCCCTAGAACATTATTTCTGAAGTCGGTCAAAGGGGTAGCATTCTGCCTCTACGAGATGCAGGAAAGGAGAAGGGGTTTGACCAACATTATTTCTGTGACCGTTCAAAGTGGTGCCTTCCCGCCCTTATGAGACCTTGGAAAGGGGAAGAAGCTTGACCAACATTATTCATGAAACCAGTTACTGGTGTCCCTTCCCGACCACACAAGACTTTGGAAAGTGGTATGAGTTGGAACAACATTTTTTCATGTGTCCTGTCACAGACTTCCCTTCCCGCCTCACACGAGACGTTGGAAAAGGGTAGAGACTTGAAGACATTATTTCTGCGAGCAGTAAGAGGGCCTTTCCGCCCCCGCAGAGACTTTAAAAGGGGTGCGGGCTTGACCCCTATAACAAAATAGCTCTTAAATCACATGACCGTACCCTAAGATGTCTGACAGTACCTTCGGTATGCTAAAACTTCGTTTTTTACCAGTAACGGCAGAGAAGTTCATTGCTGGTAACGGTAGGGAACTTTTTACTGGTACTGGCAGGAAACCTTTTTGCCGTTATCGGCAGTCTATTCGCTCTGTATGAATAATTTGTCTCCCATTGTAAAATCATTTTGATCTGAATCAATAGAAAGACTCGTATTCGGGATATAAGAGAAGAGTCTTGACTCTAGTGAACTTGTTAATTCCATCGTCATTATTATTATTATTATTATTATTACACCATTAAGCCGTTTCCCTTTCGGGGTAGGCGTGACTCACTCGGCGTGGGAGGGGATTAGTGTGAGGAAGGGGTTATAGAATTTTTAGATTGATCTGGAACTATCGTATTACTTATTTAAGTAA
>JAWWLR010000149.1:37837982-37852467 GCA_035041075.1 Acraspis erinacei
CGTGCCCCAGCTAACAAAAATAGTTTTCACAACTAACTAAATAGCAGTACCATTATTTACTAACTAAAATAGTTGTCACAACAACTTTATTAGTTGTCCTAACTAATCATTTTTTTCAGTGAGCTGAATAGATGTAAATGTCATTAATTCGAAACTTGAGTAATTTGTGGACAATCTATAAATGGTTTAATATCTCAGATATTAACTGTTAATATCTTGTAAATTCTATAGAAGATATTAGATATTATTCCTTAACATCTATATATTATGGTCAAATACCAAAGTTCTTAATATCTACTAATAAAAAAGACGAAAGAAATTTAAAATATAGAGGGAAAGGGTATTTGGTTGGTTGACTTCTCATTTCTTTCCTCTTTTTATGGGTTTCAAAAAAAAAATTATTTTTCAAAAAAAAAATATCTTTTTTCTGATTACAATGGGAAAAATTTATGGTGCTTGTCCAAATTTAGTGGTTGGATTCTTGGTTTTATTTTTAGAAAATTTATACATTAACTCATCTTAGCATCTCAGTTATACTGAGATGATTAGGTGTAAAGTGGGCGTTGCATAGGGATGAACGGGTACATATTTTGTTGGGGACAGATAGCATTCCGAAGACTGGTGCCAAACTTATTTATTGTCCTACTTATACCTTTAAAATTTGCAGCATAGAGAAATACGACAAGGTATTTACGTACCTTTGAATAATTCCTATGAATTATGATCTGGCGATGACGGAGGAAATATTACTATGAACTTATTGTCATATTATCATTTCTAAACAAGTGAGCATCAAGGGGGGGGAGGCTCTCACCTATCCCTAACTAGACTTGTCTTTCATCTTAAAAAATTGCAGTGCTCTAATGTATTTATTTTACAAATAAAAATGTGGACAAAAAATACATGATCATGACTTTTCAACTAAGAAAGGGGACTCTTCTACCTTAGAATATGAATTTTTAATCCAAAAGGAGTAATTTTGAACGAAAAATTAAAAACAGGAATTTTTAACTAGTTAAAACAAACAAGTTTTCAGTCAAACAATTAATATTTTAACCACTGAGATGAATATTTAAAAAAATTCATTATCTACTAAATAGTTCTACTTTTAACTAATGTGTTGAATTTTTAACCAGAAAAATATGAAATGTTAACCCAACAGTTCTTTTTTTTACCAAAATATGAATTTTTAAATAGGAAAATGAATATTTTATTAAAAGAGTTAAATTCTCAACCAAATACAAAAATTGTCAATAAAATGGTTCAAGTTTTTAAAGTAAAGAAATATTTATCGTCAAATTAGTTGCATTTTCAATACAGAAATATGATTTGTCGGTAAAAAAATTCTATACCAAAAAGTAAGATTTTCATGAAAAAAGTGAACTTTTCAACGAAATAGTTCCACTTTGGAACAAAACATATGAATTAAAAAGAATTTGATTTTCAACAAAGTAGTTCAATTTTTAACGAAGTTTTGAATTTTCAACCAAAAAAAGATGAATTTTCTATACCTAACAAAAAGTTGAATTTTCGTAACCTAATATCAATTTTAAACCTAAATAATCTCAAACTTGACTAAAAATCTTTAACGAAACAAAATGAATCTCTTGGGCGCTGTCTTCACATGCAAATATAGCTCAAACACACTCATAACGGGCCATACTATTAGGTAACGGATTATTGGCCAAATTTATGCCCCCCTCCCCCCTGTCAGAGAAATTCATTTTCCAAATCCCCTGATTTTTCCCTGACTACTTTTCCATTAACGTTGATCATAATTATTTAAATATCTGGTTTTTAAGCTTGTAATGCTTTGAAAATAGAATCTTTTATACACGGAATAAAACGATATTTCAGATCCAAATTTAAAATTTTTATATTTATTCATTTATTTTTTAAAACACTTATTTTCCACGAAACTGATTCATTTTTACCAAACAAAAATGAAATTTCAAACCAAGAAAATTTTTTTTTTACCTAAAAGGACAATTTTCAACTAAAATAGCTCAATCTTAAAAAATGAAAATGTTACATTTTCAGTTAAAAAATTAACTTTAAACCAAAAAAGGCTTTTCCACTAAAAAGTGAAGTTTTCAACCAAAGATACAAGTCTTCACTCAAGAAAATAAATTTTTAACAATGAAGTTTAACTTTTACCCAAGTAGTTGAATTTTTAATTTAAAAACATTAATTTTCAACAACATGGTACATCTGCCAATGAAAGAGATGACTTTTTAACTGAAAATCTAAATTGCAGTAATAAATAACTTTTTAAAGAAAGAATTCAACTAAATTTTTCAAACAAAATAGTTGAATACTCAGGCAAAGGAAAAGAATTTTGATCCAAACAGTTAAATTTTAATTAAAGAAAAATGAAATTTCTTTCAAAACAGATGAATTTTTCAATCCAAAAATATAAACCAAAAAGTATGACTTTTTAACAACCGTGCTAAATTTCCACCAAAAAGTTGCATTTTTGTCCAAGAAAAATGAAAATTCTCATGGAGGAGGTGATAATATAAACTGTAAATGTAAGGTCTCATGGTAGAAGAAAATGGTTTTTGAATTTTTTTCAAGGGGAATGTAGCATTTGTTGCAAAATTTATGAAGAAGATAATGCCGGGGAAAACCACGAATCGAGACAGGCTGGCTTGTTAGTCTGCTCGCAGTACAAAGGAGCATAAGACCCTCACAGCATCTGACGGATTATAACCCAGCTTATTGAAACAATAAGTGCAATAAATGCAATAAACTTATGGGTTTGTAACTGTTCATAAACCTAGCTGGAGTATGAAGGAAACCTGCTCCCCAGGAGGGAAGGCCGAGATCCCAAGAAGTCTCCACCTATTTTCACAACTGTGATGTCACGGGAATTTGTACTGACCTAGATTTCGTGCAATGATTGACTTGCATCTCTTTACCTACTAAGTATACGCCCACAATTCTTACTCATCACTTTCCTTCAGGAAGCATATCTCGCCTCGGATTCGAGATAAGAGATTAGAGACGGGCAGACCTGAGATCTCCAAATTGGTAGGTCCATCAAGCTAGCACCTCCACAAACCTCCAAAAACAAAATTTCCAAATATCTTTATATCAGAATTTTGGGCTTTTGTTGGGCTTTTTTTGGGATGTATTGCCCATTTTTGGGCTCCATTACTTTTTATGAAAATTCAAATTTCGAGTGGAGGTGCTACCTTCAATCAAGCCAGCACCTCCACTATATAAAATTTAAAGCAAACAAAAAATATGAAACGTCAGAATTTTGGGCTTTTTTTGGGCCCTTGAACGCACCAAAAACCAATTTCCAAAAACCACCCCTACTAAAAATAAAACTACCCCTACGTAAAAACTCAAATTCTAACAAAAATATACAACACCATAATTTTTGGCTTATTTTGAGCTCCCCAATGCACGAAAAAAAATCCAAAAACTACCCCCATTTTCAAAAAACAACCCCCTTGTACAAAGTAAAAATTGAAAAACACAAAATGCACCAGATTTTAAGCTTATTTAGGGCTCTCGAATTCACCACACAAAAATTCAGAAAAACCGCCCCTATATACAAAAGCACCAACAAATTCCCAATTCCCAAAAATCGGAGAGGGTATTTGCGAGGAGCCTAAAAATTGGAGAATCCACTGATGCGGGAAAATTAGAAAAAATATTATTTTTTGAGAAAGTCATATATAAGTGTTACAGAGGGGTTGATTTTAGACGTTAAGGGTTGGAGCCCAAAAACCGAAGTCCAAAAATTCAAGAGTTAAAAATAATTATTATTATCAAAAATACTCTGGATTCCAAATAAATCCACGATTTAATAGTAATTACAATAATAATTTCATAAATCAAAACCCAGCTGTTCAATTATTAAATGCAATTAGACAGCCGTTAGGGAACACACAGACACCACAAATGATTAATTCTCCGCAAAGGCCAGCGCTTTTATATAACGCGGGAGAAAATAATAGTAAGTCAGAAGACAAAAAAGATAATAAAGGACAGATAAAAAATACAAAAAATGCAGGTAATAAAATAGTAGGGGTAATAATAAAGGTAAAATGAATCGAAATGCACAGGATTTCCCGAATCCAAATTTAAGAAATCGAAAGTATAATTATAAATCACGAGAAACCATTACATTCTACAATTTCGGGAAAATAGGCCATTTTCGTCGTAATTGTTGGTATAGTATAGATCAGGGCAACGCAAACGGTCAATATTAAAGGCGGAAAATAGTAGATGAAACCAGAAACCGCCAGAATTACTAGACACAGACACAAATAACTCGTACGAAACAAGAATTCAACTTATGATAGATTTCAAAGATAATAAATTCAGAGTACTGGTTGATACCGGTGCAACTGACTCATAAAAAGGTAAAAATTTTATAAAAACAATTAAAGATTTAGATTACGAAGTTAAAAAACCAATAAATAATACATTAATGGTTGCGAATGGGCAAAAACTAAAAAGTACAGGACAAGTTTTAATTCCAGTCGAAGTAGGTCATACGGAAAAATACTTATTATTCAGCCTGGTACCAGATTTAAGATCGATAGGAATAATAGGAACCGATAATATAGAAAGATTAGGTTTAAAAATGGATTATGAGAAAAAGATTTGGTGATTACTAGAATTACCATATATCAAATACGCGATAGAAGCGAATTTAAATAAAATGCAGGAACCGATAATTAAACAGACGGAAGAATATAAGAATAGGAAAGCCGAGAAAAATAAATTGAAATTCGGAACATAGGTTAGCCTGCGAAACGACATCGTTGCGCAATACACCCCACCCCAAGCCCTCCTTACAGGTCATGCAGTAGACTCGATCCCGCCAGCACCGCAGCCGGCACAATGTGTACGGGCGCATGTTGTCCCGCACCCTAAACCCTACAAAGCGAGCGACGAAACACTGGAATTTGCAAGCGTGGGCGTCCAGAGATTAGATAAGCAGGCTAGTCACAACAGAGAGAGAGAGAGAGCAATAAGAAAATAAATGAAAATAGAATTCAAATAAATAGGAATGTATGCATGATAGATAAAGAGAGGAAATTAGAGACAGAATTTAAAGTGACATTGTAGTGCAATAAAGAGAAAAATGAATCTAATTTTAAGACGGTTAGCGATAAAAAAGAGGAAAAAATGATTTGATAATAGAACAATTATTCGCAATTAGAAAAATTAATTACCATAAATTTAAAAATAATGTGGCAATAAATAATAATATTACACGCGTGAAAATAGAAAAGAAAAAAAATTTAGAATTTCGCGATGAAATTTCTGAAGGCATGGTGGAACTAACTGAAGCAAAACAAGTGCAATTAGAAAATTTTAATTAAAGAAAAATTACTAATCGAGGAACAGAATTAAAACGGACACATCTAACTAGCCATAAAACACATGTACAAGGACACGAACCCATTAAGTAAAGATACTATTATGTAGCACCAAAAATTAGAGAGTTTATGTACGAGGAAGTAGATAGACTATTAGAAGAAAAAATAATAGAACCATCGAATAGCGACTGGTGAAATCCGATTGTAATGATAAAAAAAACCTAATGGAAAGTATAGATTCCGTTTAGATTTTAGGAAAGTTAATAAAGTCACTAAAAAGATTTATATCCAATTCCGATAATGTCTGAAATATTAGAAATATTGAGATCAGCAAGGTACATGTCAAAAATAGATCTTCGTTCAGCATATTATCAGATACCGTTCTACGAGGAATCTAAACCGATAAAAGATTTTATTTTTCCGGACAAAGGTATGTATCAGTTTAAGAGGATGCCATTTAGTTTGACGAATGCTCCTGCTATATTCCAGCGCCTGATGGACAGAATAATAACACCAGGATTAAAGCTGCATGTATTTTGTTATCTCGATGACCTAATTATAGTTTTAAAATTTCTGAAGAACATTTAGAATACTTAGAAATTGTTTTCCATAAAATAAAAAATGCAAGTAGATGGAGAAAAAATAGAACCAGTTTTAAATTTCCCAAGGACTAACATAATTAAATAAGTTCAAATATTAACAGGAATGGCATGATGGTACAGAAAATGTATCCCAAAGTTTGTTGAAATAATAGAACCACTGCAAAAGCTATTAAAAAGGAAGTAAAGTGGGAATGGTCTGACAAACAGGAACAGGTATTTACGACAATTAAACACTTACTAACGACAGAACCAATTTTAGCCTGTCCTGATTTGGAAGTCCATTTTAACTTGAAAGCGATGCTATTGAAACAGGGTTAGGAGCAGTATTAACACCAAACAAATGAAGAAAATTTCGTAATAGGATTTGCAAGTAGAAGTCTGAAAGGCGTAGAACACACATATTCTGCTTCAGAAAGAGTGTTTAGCAGTAATCTGGGTTATAGGAAAATTTAGACCATATTTAGAGGGATATTCGTTTAAAGTAATTACAGATCACATTGCCCTAAAATAGCTTCAAAATTTAAAAAATTCAAAAGTCCGACTAGCGCGATAGGCTCTGGAATTGTTAGAAATAAACCAGAGGAAAATCCAAACTGGAGAATAGGCGACAGTCTATTGTATTTCTATAGACCAGATCTTTTAAAATCAAGCTTGAATTTAGATAGCAATTTGTGGAAATTGACAATAGCAAAAGAGTTAAGAGAACAAGTTTTACTTGAAAATCACGATAATAAACAAGCAGGTCATTTAGGTATGGAAAAACTTACGAAAAACCTTCCGAAAATTATTTTTGGCCCGGAATATACTCGTGTATGTACCCGGAATGTAACGTCGTAGCATCTGATATGATGGGTCCGCTGCCAGTGACAAATTTAAGAAATCAATACATCCTAGTTTTGGTTGATATGTTTACTAAATGGGTACAAATAATTCCGGTTAAAAATAAATGAGGATCCACAATTGAAAAATAATTTCAGAAACGTATTATTTCAAAATACAGAACACCTAGAATTTTGTAATTTTATTCACGGATAATGGTGAAGAATATATAAATAAATCCATAATTAATTTAACTAAAGCATTTGGTATCAGACATTCAAAAACTCCTAACTATCATGCACAAGCAAATCAAACTGAAAGGTGCAATAGATCAATTAAAACGGCAATAAAAGCGTATTTATAAAAAGTTCATAAATCACGGGATGAAAATTTAGATGATTTACAATATGCATTACATACAAGCAAATATTTTTCGATAAGTTTCACACCAGCTTTTTAAATTTAGTTAAAGAACTCCAGCCAATACAAGCGTTAAATAAAGATTTAGATAATTAAAGCGAAACAGAATGTCAAGAATCCGAAAAATGGGCAGATAGAATCTAGGTATTACAATCTCAGACGTAGACCCATACATTTTGAAATTGGCGAACAAGTTATAAAACGTAATCAAACGTTGTCAAATAAGGGGGAAGGAATACCTCAAAAATTGAATAAAAATTGTGAAGGACCATTTTTCATTAAAGCAAACATTTCACCAACAAATTATGAAACAAAAACAAAGAATGGAAAATCATTAGGTAATGGGAATGTTAAAGACATTCAAAAATTTAATAGTAAGAACTAGATTAAGAATAGAATTTTTCTTTGAAATGGCATGCATGTAAATGATTTGATTTTACACCACTGACAAAAACAAAAAATGACACAAATCTATACAGTTACAGAAATTGACAAAACAGAAAAACATTTTTTACAGGACTTGGATAAGAGATTTTTATTAAAGTTCTCTCGCTGCCGAAGGGAGTTTGCGGTAAAATATTCACTTACACCCCTGCATACTTCTCAAATTCTCTTGCTGCAGGAGAGAATTCATGGAAAAGGAATCGCTCAAACATTCCTGCATAGAAGCAGGAAAAATCAACGAAAGACAAGAAGAAAAATGGAAAAGGTGAGAGGTAGAAGAAAAGAAAAAGAAGCAGGAAATGAAAAAAGAAATGACGAAAGAAATTTAAAAAATAAGAAACAGAAAGTTATTAGAGGAAAAATTCAAGATGTTCGGCGAATTCGGATCCAGAAGAGGGGATCCGAGAATCCAGAAATTAGCGAGGGAGAACAGGATTTTTTACGGTATTCCAACAATGTAGGAAGTAAGAAAAGGTTTGAAGGAGAAAAATCAAAAGGAAGAGGAGGAAATGGGTCGAGATGGGTCAGAGAGAAACTGTTGGTTTTCTCTGAACCACCTCTCTCTCCGCTCTAGACTACTCTTGGCGTCAAATAGTATGCGGATTTTCTCAACAATATGCTGCCGGATGGTCAGCAGCTTAAACTTGTTAAATGTGTGATAGAGAAACGCAGTTCGCCCGCGAACTTTCGAACCTTGGTGGTAAAATTCCTGCCAGATGTTATGTAGTCATTCACACACTGAATGCGGGTCGTATACTGTCTTATCCAGTCTATCTTTATGGCGAGTTGATGTATTCTTCTTTTGGTCTTATGATCAACCGTTGATTTTGTTTTACGGTTCGCATCCGCCAAAGCTCTCGATGCATTATACACATAACAATTGATAGTCCAGAGGTCGAATTCTGCGGAAAATTGTCCACGAAGCTCTTCATCCATTTCAGCCAGATCTTGAGAAGCAATGAATTTTTTAATAGCGGCTCGTGCGCGCGAAGTTTTAATTTAACATATTATTAATTAACATGCAAAACAGTCAGTTTGTAACAGTAACAGTGAGTTCTAGTAGAAAATGTTAAAAAAAATATATTTTTCAGGTCTTTCAAAAAGAAAAGAGATTCCTTTTAAACTTTTTTATATCTCGTGTTATGTCACTGAAAATTTCAATTTTCCATTTTTCAATATTATTTCCTATGTCCAAAATGAAAACCGTTAGTTCTATCAAAAAAAGGTCAGAGACCATTTGTATGACTTTCAGAAAATAGAATTTCCGATTTCGTGCAACAGCGTTATAACGATTAAAGCCATTACATGCAGTTATCATGAAATAGTCTACAGAAAAATTTTAGGTACTTTTGAGGAGTACAATTTTTCTCCTTAATATTTTTTTGTATCGCGCATACTTTGGACGAAAAATTAAATTTTCAATTTTAGAAAGAATTTCCAGTTGACGAAACAAACATTTTTTGTCAAAAATGGCTGTTTGAACTACTTGTCTTTTATTTTTAGGCTTTAAAAAGTGTGCCAAAGATCAATCAAATCATATTAGTCTTTCGAAAGTTATCGCGCTTGCACATTACAGAAATACAGGCTCAGGAGGTTTCATAATATTGAGATTTGATGAAACCGACGAAGTTAAATTTCACATCAAACTAATACCTTCTCATTAGGATAAGATTATAAGGGCCAAAAGTTAAGATAATATTTTCTCCTGAATATAAATTTGAATGCCAGTGACCTTCATCTGAAACAATTGTAAAACATTCATTCAGGATAGAAATTTGCAACTGAAATTTTTTTTAAATCACTAAAACCGATTGATCTTATCTATTATTTAAAAAAGTATAGAAAGGGTATTTTGTTTTAAAGATAAAATTCGATTTTCTTATTCATGAAAAATAAAAGAAGGACTAAAATGAAACTTAACATCAGTTTATTTAATTGAAAACGATACGTGAAAACTATACTTAAGAAGGATTTTCATTTTGTGCTATCTTTACAGCCAAAACTCTTTGATTCTAGAGACCAGAAGAGCACGAAGAGAATTGCTAAACTTTCTTTCTTATTGCACTTGGAAATTCATACTGTACTACTAATAACACGACTACTTCCTTTTCACAGAAGTAAATGAAACGTGAATCTAGAAATGTATTAATATTCGTTTAAGAGTTATTTGGGAATAAAATGTAATTTTTCATAAAAATTTATCATATGCAAAACTAGTAGGGTGGCCTCAAAAAACAAGAGATACACATTTTTTCGGCACCCCCTCATTTTTTTACCTTCCCAAAAAAGTAAATATCGTGCAGAAATGCATATTTTGTACATTCAGTCCGAAGCATGGAAATATTTATTAAAGCTTAGGCAATACTTTCATTATCTCATTAAAAATTTTTGAGGAATACGAATCCATCATTAATTCTTTATTTCAATCCCCCTGAGCCCCTTTCATACTAATAAATAAATCAATTGTAGATTATATTTGATGTATTTTCCAATCATTTTTTAATTGTTAAAATAATTTTTGTTTATTTGGATAATGTTATTTTCATAGAGTATATTGTATTCATAAACTAGCTTAAGGGAAAAAATAAATTAATTGTAAAAAATATGTACATAGTAGGTAAAAATGAACATTCGAACGTAAATAAAATTCAGTTAAATGGCTACAAACAATTTACAAGAAATGCTACATAATAACTTGCCTTGGATTTCAAAATTTGTCCTGACGGCCAGGATACTAGTTTTTTTAGATAAAACATTACTCTTTACGATATTCAAGTTTCTAAATGCTGGTTTTCGAGCAAGATCAAATATAAAAGTCATCGACATAGTTGCTATTCTATCTAGTATATTTTTTGACGGGCTTCAGCTCGCAAAATTGTGGCAATCTTCCAATTTTTCTCCAATACGATACAGGTCTAGTTTGCGACTACTGCACAAAACAAGGGGTAGTCTAATGTCTGTTTCATTATAATGAAACTGTTCCTGAACAAGTTTTTTCAATCCTCCATGTATCGGGATCATCGTTTTAATCGTTTTAATATCCATAGTAACAGAGTAAAGAATTGAAGCTATTTAAAAAGATATTTAATTAATAAAAGTTGAAAACATTCTATGAAAAGGCATTTATTGAAAATTGTAATTTTTGTTAACATAAGGATTCCCTTGCATTTTAATTTCCTTTTTGCGTGTAGATTTAGGAATACTAATAAGTCAATTCTTATTGAAATGAATTTTTAGTTTTCCAAGCGTAATATTTTTATATTCTTAATGAATTTAAATTAAACACATTTCAACATGTTTCAAACCTGCAGTGTTTATTGTAAAGGCTCTCTGAAGGGAGTACACGACATGATAATACAAAAATCGATTTATCTCACTAATCCCTCTACCGCTTATTTCGGGAGACATCGTAGAAAATATTGATGAAAAAATCCTATCGGTGAAAGTACTTATGTTTTAAAGATGATCCAAGCCAATCATGAAAAATCTATATATAATATTGCTAAATTCCCAAAAGTAAATAAAAATTCTTACAATCATTAGAACAAATTTTTCATCTCCGAAAAGCGCGGGTCTATAATCATGCTTTTCGGCACATGTGCAGTTGAAAAATGCGCGGTCCGTTAGCATGCGGTCGAATTTCGCAGCATGCCTGTCAGTCCTTTTTGGAGTGTATATAAAGTGTTGTTGGAGCTGCAAAACATGGAGAGCGGGGGAAATGATTAGGTAACATCTTCAAATAGAAAGAAGGGAATACATGCTTTGCAGGATGAAAACTTTATAGTCAAATTTCGACTTAAATATATCGCGGAATATTGAGTAGTGCACCGTAACGCGTCACGGTCGTGGACGAATAGGTGGAAATGTCAGGAAGGTTAGCACAGTTCTTGACACTGGTATAATATCGTTGAGGTCATCCACAAAATACGTAATACGTTTATGGGGGGGTCTGCCGAGGTATCATTCTGCATGTTAAGACGAATGGAAAAAGTATCATGCAGGGGGGAGGAAGTCAGAAGTTCCTGAAAAATGTATCACGTATTTTGTGAATGGACCCTTTTACATAGGAGTGCAGACCACTTTTCGGATCAAATTTCCTGAACGTAAAATTAAGTAAATTATAAAGGTATGCATTTTCAAATGTAGTGTACTGGAATTGGTGGAAACTTTAGCCGCCAGGAAGGTTAGTACATACTCTTAGGTACATGACACTGCAACGGTACACGACTTTTTGGAGAAAATTTTCTAAACGTAAAGGCAAGTTATGAAGGTCTGAATAGTAATATTTCTCAAGTCTAAAATGTATTTTCTCAGTCGTCTTCCATTCTTTTGTCGATTGACGACCTTTCAGTGCCACTAAATAAAAGAAAATATAAAGAATTTGAGGCTCGTGTATCAAATCGGATACTCTCACTTCAAATTTCGGATAGTTGATTTATGCCGTGAGAGTAAAAAGTCTTCAATTGAGAAAAAATGGAACATGACTCAGAAAATAGATTCGACACTTGATATATATTATTATTCTGACATTTATGAGTTACTTTTAAGTTTCGAATACTTTCTCGAAAACTTTTCTGGATTCCAATAACGTCATGCTAAAATCCTCAATTCAAACCAAAAACGGGTCTTCGGCCCTCTTTTTTAATTAGTCAGGCACTGACGCAGGCGTGACCGAACAGCCTGTACAGGGACCATAGTGGGAGGTGAAGGAACTGCGCACGGCGAAACAAGCGCAGGGGAACTAGGCCATCGAGGACGTAGACGATCGGAGACATAGGTTCAAGTTTACTGAACATCAATCAAATCATCGGGTAAAAATAAACGAATTTAGTACTTATTATGTGGGTACATTCCTAATGTAAAAAATAAATTACATATAAACGAAAAAATCAAACATTTTTAAAGATAAGCATTTTTGCATATAGATAGCTATCAACATTCTATGAAATTATATCCACTAAATACTATCCCGTGAAAAAATGGTTTACAGAGGCCTGGTATTATTGCCAATAATGTGATAAAACTTTTTAGTAATGTCGAATTTGTTATATTCCTTTCTGTCATTCTCACGATAATTAATTAGTCAACTTTAAACTTTTTCGTTAAAAAAGAATGTGTTTCATTAAAATCTGCTTTTGTTTTCAAAACCTCATTTCTGGATTCCTAGCATTAAATTATGTCGAGATATGTCAGAAAATGAAGATAAAAAATTCGCACCGATACAAAGCTTCCTCTATTAAAAAGATTAAAGAAATGATTTAAACAATAATAAGTAACTTGAAAAAGTAACATTTACACTAAACTGTTGAACCTTGTTAAGAAACTGGCAACAAAATAGGATTTTCTGTCTTTTTCCGTCTAAAAATTGCTAATGTATCTTATGCATAGCAGATAAAACACTAATATTTTTTTATTTATTTTATAAAGAAAAATTTATTTCAAAAAAGGTATATATCGTTATATTATATAATATCGTTACATTATATCGCACCAAATGGGCTGAAATAAACAACTTATTATGAATTCATGTTCCTTGAAGAGTTTTCATGATATCATGAAATTATTACCCACACTTTATTTTGGTATCCTAGAGTGTAGTAATAAGAGAATGATTATGTATATAGCCAGTAAGAGTACAATCCACAATTTTTGCTTCGTAAAGCTCAGATAGGATAGCACTTAATGAACAAAGGACATTTAGTACGTGGCCATATAGTAAAGCGCGCACTACAGTAATAAGAGTTAATGTATGAGCGTATCGACCCCGTAAGTGGGAAAGCTTGCTCGTCAATTCTACACAGCTTCGAAAAAGTATCTTCATCCGGATAGAGTAGCTTGTCGAATAAACGACGCCATTAAATCCCTTCCTTATACCGGTTTCCTTACCTCACCGTAGACTTTAAAATGGCCTATTTTTGGGGCCAATAATCTGCCTTCGACTTTTAAAAGCCAAAGTTTTCTGCTATATTTCACTTCTTGAGTCGGACTACAGCTTATCGCCCGAAATCAGTATTCCAGCTAAAAATAAACAGGGAAATAAACTTTTTTCTAAGAACAGAAACTTCTCTTGGCTGAGAAAAGATGATGGAAATGGGAAATATTGAAAAAGCTTAAAATTAAGAAAAATGATGGTCGCTTTTCTGAAAATAAAAGAATATATTTTTTAAATACAGAAAATATGAAAATGATTTACAGAGCAAAGTTGTTCTTCTTTAAGAGCTCTATAAGATTTTCCAAAATTGCTGTTTTTTTTGTGAATCAAAGAAAGTTTTCTTTTCTGTGAGTGTTAATGTAAATATAGAAGCTATCACTTTTGAGTGCTTCAAACCCATCTAAGTAATATTAGTAAATTAAAAAATGATTTTTTGTTTTGATGTATGTATAATAGTCTAAAGTATACTGTAAAAATGTTTTTAAATATACCTGTTTCTAGTCGTCCCGAAAAATTGGGGTAGTTGGAAAAGTGATGAACTATGCGGCCCTTATTTTCGGAAGACTAGCTAAGCTTAATACAAATATAATACTTATCTCGAATTTTGAAACGTCGAAACACTTCGTTTAAATATATTGATACTCTACATCAAAATTAATTGAAATTTGAATTTTCGATTTTTAATTAAGTCAGTTTGTTCGATTCACATTTTTAAAATATTTTGCATGCCTAAAAATATGGCGATAAAAGACAAGGTTATAATAAAAACCACAAATTACTTATAAGTGCACTGAAAAAAATAGTTGGTTGGGACAACTAATAAAGTAGTAGGTCCAACTACTTTAGTTTGTAATATATGCCGCTGCTATTAAAGTGGTTGGGGCTACTACTTTTATTCGCAAGATTGGTAGTAGTTGTCCTTA
>JAWWLR010000149.1:37937095-37949181 GCA_035041075.1 Acraspis erinacei
AATTACTCGTGTTCAGTTTTTTCAAAATACTTCAATTCTCCGTGAAGCTATACAAGTCGTGCAAGAGAAAAAGTTTCAGGGCAGGAAATTCTGCATAAATCTAAAAAGAAAATATAATCTTCGAGTCTTCATAGATCAAGAGTTATGAACATTTAAAAATATATAATTTTTTGCTATTTTGAGCTATTTATAGCCATACAAGGTTTTCCAAACTGCTCGTTTCGTAAATATCCTAAAGAAAATAGTCCAGAAAAAAATTATACAGGACTAAATTCTGCGCAAATCAAAAAGAATGGTTGGAACTAATATAGGTCCCGAGTTATGACCATGAAACTTTGTCCCTTTCCATTCGGAAGGCTCTGTGTGTACTGGAAAATGTACTGCGACCGTATTTGAGCATTTTGGTGTCATGCATACATTTGTAGTTCATTCAAAGTTCACTTCCTCTCCTTTTTTTTGAAAAGCAATCGATTGTTCAACAGTTGTTTAAATAATGCGATTCACAAAAATTACTTCTAGAACATCGATTTTCGAAATAAAATGATAAAAATGCAAATGAACTGATTCTACATTGTTTATTTATTATTTATAAAAAATGCTATTAAAAGGATCAGTTTTATAACGTTGTGTTATTTTATGTTATGAATGGCAAAAATTGAAAGAATTTTTTTGTTAAAATGAAATCTTTGCTACGTCACCCCAGAGATAGAGTATTAGGCGTTTTTAAGGTGGTTTCCCCAATAAACCAGTTAATTAGTATTTTTTTAAATTAATTTGGACATTAGATCTTTTGGAAGCGATTTTACAAAGTAATGTAAACGTCCCAGTAATCGTGACTTTAGTCCCAATAATCTTGATGCCAATTTTTTGGATTTTTGTTTAATTTTAATAAAATGCAATTTCTATTGGCTATTATAAAATTCTGAAAATAAGTGTTTATATAATTAAATGTTACTTTTATCATATATTTTAAATAATATATTCCAATTATAACCAAGTTTTACGATTACTGGGACCGTAACGATTACTGAGACTTTCAACCTTAAATATATTAAATATACACACAAGTGATAGAGTGAAGCGTATTATTTAAACAACTGATGAAAAATGGATTGTTTTTCAACAAAAAAAGGAGAAAAAGTAAACTTTTAATGAACTACAAATGCGTGCATACCACCAAAATGATCAAATACGGTTGCGGTACATTTTCCAGTACATACAGAGCCTTCCAAATGGAAAGGGTCAAAGTTTCATGGTTATAACTCGTGACCTATATGAGCAAAAACATTGTATTTTTTTATTTTACGCAGAATTTAGTTCTATATAATTTGTTCTTATGGCGTTTTTCTGTAGGATCTGTACGAAACGAGCCATAAATCATGATCTATGAAGACTAGAAAATTATATTTTTTTACAATTACGCAGAATTTCTCCCTGAAATTTTTTGTCTCGCACTACTTACGTAGATTCACCGAGAAGTGAAGTATTTGCATGAAACTGGACACGAGTAATTTGCCTGAAAAATAGGTCAGCGCGCCTTTGAAGGACCATAACTCGGCATCTATTGATCAGTCTACGCAAACAAGATTTGTGGAACTGCTTTCAAAAATATCTCCGGGACGCACGGGACCTTTTTTCATACGAGATGCCTGGACTAGCGAGAGACAAAATAGTTCAGAGATACTGGATTTAATGCCATGGTCAGTTCCAAAATTCACATTAAATCCAGGTGCGACTGTATATTGAAACAATGAGAAGGCAGTATTGTGAAAATTGTAAATAGGCTAAGTCCTTCCATTAACCTGATAACATAACTAAAAGTTTCAGCACCGAAATGGAGAAACAAGAATTATTTACACATTTAATCTATTTCACTTTATTTTATGCACGTTTGAAATAATCTTTTTAATATATGCACTCACAGAAATACCACGAAATTCCATAAACACAGTTGAACACAGCAGCTACACGTCTAACACATGGTACGTCGTAATGCCTTTCATTTCCGATCCATCATTTTGTATTGATAACAATTGTCAAGAAAAGTCCACCAGTTGACTTAATCCATTTCCAGTCAGGCATGTTCTACACTTAGATTCCCAGAATCTCTCAGAGATGAAATTGATGTTTTTTGGAATAAATTTGGCTAGATTAATTTTTCTAATTAAAAGAAAAATTTCTCATATTGTTACGAGCATTTGAACTTTCGCGCCAAACAATTTTTGTGTCCAGCAGAATTTTTTTCATAAAATCGAATTTTTGCATTTTTCTTGGAAACAACGAAACATAAAAAATGGTAATATAAAAGGTTGTACATCTGGAGAAGTTCTATAAAAAATACTCTTTCTCTATTGCATTGATTTGTCTCGGATAATACTCACAGAATATCTACGAGGTCGTGGTCGAAAGTAACAACGGAGGCGTTGTTACTTATGCGCTTGGTTAGCTACTGACTGATAATTAATCCGACAACAAATATGCAAATGACACTGAATTTATAATATTTCAAACTACAAAGTAAGTTTTTTAATTTTTATAATTTTTTGTATATAACAGTGAAATATTTATTTTATCAGTTAAATTCAAACGCAATTTTATACTTTGGATGTCTTATTCTTAATAGTTGTACCTGGATTTAACATAGACTTGGTTGTTTCTGTAGAGTTTTGCATTAAATTCCAAGTATATGGTTTGGGTCCAAAGTAACTGTTACTTTGGACCCTGTGGATTTTCTATTGACGATTTCAAAGCTTATTTTTTCTAGAATGCTTAGAAATAAACATTGGAAAAACACTAGAGGCCTATGGACTAATCACAGTATGAGCATACTGCTGAGGATCATTTAAATAATAAGCTGAGTATAATGTCGTCGGCGAAAAGATATAATTTATGCCACGTCAGTCTATACAGGTATGTGAAAGAAACGTAAAGCTCAGATAGCCGAGTCAACTGCTCAGCCTTCTATGTTTTAGGGTTCTATGTTTTGACTACTAGGCTGCACAGATAAAAAAAATCTAACGCCAGAAAAAATCAGAACAAGGGCTTTAAGGCGCATGAGAAGCGCTGCTAACGGGAAATCGGTAGTGCTAAAGAAAGGATCTAGCCCTTGATGTTCCGCTTATAGAACATATGGCTGGCTACTGCAAAGAGGTCTGACATTGGGTTAATGGAGGTTCTCAACATTATAACCTGTGTTATATGAAATGTTTATAAATATTATATCCATCCCCGAGAGAAGACTCTACAGACGTGCAAGGAGTACGTCGTCTCTTGGTACATGAGTGTCCTCCCCCTTTTTTCACACCTAGTTCCTTCATTTCTCTTCTTATTGGTCCCTTGGTCCCAGCTTAATATATATTACTTTCCTTAGGTTTCTTTCTTAGATAAGCGTTTATTTTTCAGCCTGCTTGCCTTAAAAAATTGACTTGCTTACACTTCCATTTTTTACAGAATTTTCTTACAACTACCTCTTAAAAACTAACATTCATCCATACTATATCTCTAAGCCGCTCGCTTTTATAGCCTAGCCTTCCTCGCCTCGCGCGCATGTCGCTGTTTTCTCGCTTCTTTTTCTTCTTTTTCTTCCTTCTTTTCTTCTCCATCTTAAGCCAACACCCCCTTCATCCTTGCTACTGCCCTTTTGACCTCGCTTTCATGCAACAATACTTCCAGGCTTATCCCACTCCTTTCCACTTTTTCACACTCCTTCAACCACTGCTCCATTTTTGCATCTCCCTTCCCGCACACTTCACATATCCTCTCATCTCTAGAAAATTATAATTCTTCATGCATCCGCATCTCATTCTGGCCATAAGTTCCGGACTTCCTTGCTCTCCTTTCTCACAAAAATATTGCGCTCTCTTCCTTGGCGTAGCTGCGAGACGTAAATATTGTCAATAGTACTCCTGCCCTCCCTAAAGCTCGCCTGCGTCTCCGGCAGTATGCCGTACACAGTCTATCTGCCAACACTTTCACACTAACCGCGTCTCGAGATTCAGGGGGCAACGGTACCCTCTTTAGTTTTTTACTTCCCGCTTTTTTAAATTAAAAAGGTAAAAATTAATAATTCTGCAATCAACGAATTAAAAGCAATATATTCTAAATGGACGAATTATTCTGATTCCAACGTTATGTAATTTTTCCATAAAGGTTAAAAATTAGAGAACTTATAGATACTAAATTGAATATTGAGCTAAAGTTTCGTAAATTAAACTTCTTCACATTTTCAACGTTCCTAGACAAGTAGTATATAATTGGAATCGGAAAAGTTTCGTAGATACTTATTATGCTATTTTCAAATCGTTAATTTTATTATAAATATTTTTTAGATTTCTTTACTTTGACCTTCCTGTGGACAGAACGCCCCTGCTGGAGTAAGCTCACCTAAAACAATAGTGTCATAAATCATTCTAGAAAATACTTTCTCATGAAGTGGAAAGACTTCACTTCAGATTGGCTGAAACATTTTAGGAAATTCTGCCTTCTTTAAAATTTTTTACAATAATCTGCAATAGTCTCTCGGGGAACAGAGTAAAGGTGCTATCAGAGCATGGTTGATCACCCAGCCTCGTCATCCTCTTTCTTGAGAGAAGGCTTCTGACTTATCGACCTCTCGATCAATTGCCTGTCTCCCAACTCTATTCAAGTGCCTAACATCTATCATCTCGGATGAAGTCGACACTCAACAACACCCTCACAGAAGAGCAAAAGGAATTTTGTCGTACTTCTCTTGCCCATTGCGACCGATATTTTTCCGGGTGACTCCTTCAGTGTCCTATGTTTCTATTTACCGCTAAATCCGCATAGCAGAAGCCATAACAACATCCATATGGAATTCGGGCTAGACAAGTGCAGAGGACTGCATTTGAAATGGGGAGTAATAAACGCGGAGTTGGAGCTTGTCAATCAGGCGTTTATTGAAATAATGACGAAGGAGGAGTCGTATAAATATATCTCAAGTCTATTAATTGTTCTTCCTGAGGATCGCCGGGGCGCCCCTGGAGCCACCGGTGAGGATCGCAGCATGAAGGATGGTGGTGATGGTGAGCTAGGAGATGCTAAAGCAGATCTAACAAATCAAAAATCTGGCCAGCAATAACATCTGCAAAGGCGGTAAACAGCGGAATATCAACATTGCCTACTGAGGCTGCTTTCGCTAGCGTCAGCAATTTTCATCCAATCACTACAACAGAAATACCGTGGAGAATAGACGATATCAAGCGGCAACCGGTAAAAAAATACAATATCATCGTGCCTGCGTGTGTAAGGTATTGTCAAAACATGATTGAAAACACGGACTTGATGCCAAGATTCGCGATCAAGGGTTTCACATATATGTTACCAGCGGCAGGCCCTACAAATACATCTGAATTTCCACCGATAGCATGTCTTTCAACGATTTATAAGCACCTCAAAGCTGCAGTTGCAGATAAAGTATGTTCTCATTGAGACAAGAATGGCATCCTTATAGAAAAACAAAAAGCATTTTGTAAAACCTCCCGGGGCAGTGTATATTTAGTCAACATAGATGCTGTATCCGTGTCGTAAGCACGTAAGTATCAAAGAATTTGGCACATGATATTCCTTGACTACAATCAAGCATTCTAAAAGTCTTCTCTACTCGACGAAAAAATGAGAGGCTATCAACATTTATGCTACCCCTGTCCTCACTTACTCATTTCGTCTCATACAATAGTTGTAGATGGACCTTCAAAGGATAAACAAAACTATCCCCGTGAAATCACCGAATGCACCGTTGATATATGCAGTGGTTGAAAATCGAAGAAATTGGGTTGCCCTCAAGACAAATTTTAGCAAAAAAGACATGAAATACAAATAAATAAGAAAATAAACAAACTTAAGAAAAAAGGTACAGAAGAAGACTTATTTTATGCACGGCCACATATTCATCAGAATTCGAAAGATTAATTGAAATATCTGAATTAGATCGAAAAATATAGAAGTTTCGTAAAAAAAGGACTAAGCAACTGTGGATTGAATTGAAATGCACTGAATGCTGTAAACGTTCCATGTTCTTCAAAAGGTATCAAGCAGGAAAGAAAAGAAAATTTAATCGATTTTCAATAAATATCTATATCTATATCTCTTCGTAGTAACATTCAATTATGTTGCACGATTAAAATTATTTTTCGCAATATTTTTCTACTTAGTTACTTCACGTGTTCTTGAGAAAGATACGGTCTCCCGTCAATATCCCAAAAAGATAAAATCACCCGCACCGTTCTTATATTGGTCGGCTTGAGAGTAATTTTGCTGCAATACAGTTTCGAGCACATATCTACAGAGTGGTTTTTAAACCATCGAGTTTCGATTATGTGCAAAAATATCTAATAAACATAGAAAAATGTGATGTTCTTGGTATTTACTTCACGTATTCCGAAAAAATAACGAAAAATTCAAATAATATTTACATTTTAGAATAAAGTAAGACGTTTTTCTTTTATTAAAAATAAATACAATAATAAAATTGGCATGTCGTTAAGACACAGTAAACACCAGGAATTTAATTTAATTTTTGAACGGCTGCGTCTAGGTTCACCGAAAAAATTGCTCCATAAATTTGAAAATCCTTCCGGTATTCGTTTTTCAATCGTCTTACTTTATTTAAATGATTTTAACCATAGAATCATTCAGCTATACTTACAGAAAACATAGACTGCACTTTGGTTAGTTTATACGTAGAGGTACCTATCTTCCTCCTACGCTTCTGCGATCGGTGGACAAGAAAACTCAGCCAAGTTTAGTCCTTTACTTTTGTTGAAACAACCTTTAGATTCTGCCGCCCCTGATGATTAATTTAAAATTTGTAAATAAAAGCAATCACTATAAACTAACCAAATAATGTAAGAAGATTTAAAAAATGAATACCGCGAGGATTTTACAATTATGAAGGAACTTTTTTCGGTGAACCTAGACACAGCCGTTTCACATACCATAAATGTCAAATAAATATTTGCGTCAGATAAATGTTATCATTCGTCAGATAAACGCGCTGCAGCGTTTTTATCCAATTTAAAGATCAAATTTATTCCTGAGGTTAACTGTGGAAGGATAAATCGATATAGATATGGGAGAAGCGCGTTATGTAATACTTATACGGCCCCTAACGTGTATTTCCGTGAGGTTTTATACAGGTTCCGTAAAAATAAATGTTTAAATTTATAATATTTTTAAACATGTCTAAAAACGTAGAACATATTGTGAATGCGATTCAACACTTATCAATCGCACATTTAAATAATTTTAATTAACGTGAATTGAACGCGAAATCTTTCACTTCGCATACAAATTCATTCAAGATTATATGTAAACTGGCATTAAATATTAGGGGGCTTCCGTCCTAATGCAAGGCTGTCGCTTAGCAGATTTCCAGAGAACATCTCGCGAATGCTGTAACCTGCAGGTTTATCCTATCTTATTTAGAAAAAATAAAATCTACCTATAAATATATTTATAAATTCTGGGTCTACAAAATGATAATAATTTATAAAATTATATTTTATGCATTTATTATTGTTTTTATTATTATTTTTTGTTCATAGAATTAAAAAATTCTATTTTTGCAGGGATATTAAAGCACTAGGCACAAATTATAATTGAACAATAATGACGTATAATATAATATATGGTAAGTAAATATGTAATATTTCAACCATGCAATATGCCTTCCGCCTGTAGTTTCGATAATTTTCAAGTTGGTTGGTTGTAGTATGAGCGAGGGAGTTCGCGAGATTTCCCCTTGGCACTCGGCTATAAAGCCCATTGTGTCACAACCGTGTTTATTCTAAAGGTAGTACACTGAATCTGGGCACCTTCACAGAGTTAATAGATATCGCTTCATTTTGTTGTTTGCAATATTCTGCAAATATACGTTACGGTTGTCAGGCGTACCCCATGCTGTGGTGTACCCAAAGTGGGAGTTCTGGGTGTTAGAGCCCCATCGCATGATGGTGGAAGAGAAATATTTAATTCCTTCTTGTAAAGTGTTTTAGTTGTCTTTTCAATGGGTATACGTTTCTAAATTACTTTTCCGCCCATATTCACAGGTAATGAGCGGTCACCATATTATAAATTTTCCACAACCCTCATAAAAGTACTCATTTCTGAAAAACAAAATGTGAACTGTAATAATATAAACATTAAACCTGAAAATATTTCTACAAGAAATCTTCAATTAATGAAAACGTAATAAAAACTAGCATTTTTAATTTATTTTCCTAGGCTCTAAATCAGGGCTCTTCAGCGGCTTGCAACTCCTCGCTGAAGACCCCTGTTCTAAACCTAAATTTCTAGCAAATTATAGAAGAGCATATATGGCAGCTAATGTATAATACTCATTAGAGTGGTCCTTATATTTCGAATTTGAATCATTTTGTCTCACCCCCTCCCCCATATTTCATTTGGATGACCATAAAAATAATCTCCACCAAATTTGAGCGAAATCGGTCAATATTAACATTAGGCCCAAATCACTCAAAGTTTCGTATATAATTAACATCGAAAAAAGTACCACAAAATTTCAAATGCAGTTAATTTTTTATATTTAATCGAAATCCTTTTCATATGTACAATTATGATGATTTAGAAAATTGTGGATCTCTAAATTTTAACCAAAATTACAATTTCCACAATTAATAATAGAATATCTTTAAATTCTTACAAGAGGCAAATCTATTTATTAGAAAACACGTGTCGACAATTAAAATCTCAAAATTTTGAAAAAAAATTTAAATGGCGGCCCAAATTTTGTTCTTCAAACACATTAGTCCTTTGTTTCTCGGTGGCAACTTTTTAGGTGTCGATTAAAAGGCGAAATTATTGTAAAGAAACATATTTCGTGATCAACATTTCGGAAAATTCAAAATGGCGCCTTATGAAATACTCAAAAACTCGTACTTTCAACGCTTTTCGCCCAAGATCTTTAAATTTTGAAGAAAAATCAATTGTATTATTACAAAATGTTTACAAATTTAAACAAAATATGAAATATATTTTCGGTAAGGATTTAGTGATTCTCAAAACATAATTTTTTTTTAATGTTTTGAAAATGAAATAACAAATAAATTAACATTTCTGACTATTCGATGAAAAGTTTTTACATTTCATCAAGAAAAAAAATCCCAGTATACTTCAGCTTTACGAACTTTTGAAGCAAGTGGTTTTGAGAATCACTAAATCCTTTTCTAAAATTTATTTCATATTTTGTTTAAATTAAAAAAAAATTATGTAACTTTTGAATATAGTAATGAGGCGTCATTTTCACTTTAGTAAAAATTTCGAGATCTACTTCCAACCATACACATTGTAACAATACAATTGATTTTTGTTCAAATTTTGAAGACTTTAGGATGAAAAACATAAAAAATACATAAGTTGCCATTTTGAATTTTTGTAAATGTTGACTTTTATACATTGCAAAATGTTATGGCCAAATTATGGCGGCCAACTTTAATTTTTTCAACATTTTTAATTTTAATTGTCGTCACAAGCTTTCTAATAAATAAATCTACCTCTACCGTGCACAGTGTGCCTGAACAAACTTTAAATCCAAGATCATAGCACATCCAATTTTTTAATTCGATTTAAGGGCTCAAAAAATTGCGCAAAACAATGTTAAGCCAAATTCCCCGAACGGTTTTTGAGAAAAGTGGTTTTTATGAGTTGAAAATAAAAAATTTGAAAAAAGTGTACATCTTCATTTTTTCACTTTATTTAACGAAATACGGTAAAGAAATTTAATATCAGTCCATATCAATAAGGAAACAAATAATTTAATTTGACACATGTCGGGAACTGTATTTTCTGTAAAACTTTTAGTAAGTTACTTGGGTAATGAGGGGATGTGATCGAAATTTTATATTTAGCCCAGGTCGTTTTAAAATTCGAATGGATAGATTTCATGGTTTGTTCAATGTAAAATCCAAGGCCTTTTCCACTTTACGAAACAAATCAGGGACATGAAAAAAAACCGCCTGAACTTTAGGTTAAATTGAAATTTCCAGATCACAGTAACTTCGCTGAAACTAACTATACAAATCTACATATTTCGGGTTAAATGTTGTGCTAATGTAGCACCTTACATGTTTTATACAACCAATACTACATATTCAAGCAATAAGTCGATTTTTTATTACAGCATTTTGCGACAATTGCCTGTGAACGCACTGGACCCCCATGTACAAATTCGTTAGTAACATTACACACTAGGGCGTATCGGAAAAAATAAAGTTGTTTGCGCGAAGTTCTAATAGCAATAAAAACTTTCTTTTAGAAATCAAAAACACTCCCCGAAAGTTTCATAAAAAATTCCTTCTGTCTCCGCATCGTGGATATAGCTAAAATCACAAAAAACTAAGCACTTCTTCAAATTTGAACAGCAAAAAATGTTTGTTGCAGATTTAAATTATCAATAAAATAAGTTCAAAGCAAGTCGATTTAAACCTTTATAGCGATAATCCCATTAAAATATTTTTTACCCCCCTTATTGACTTTGAAGTTTCAAACAATCGAAAAAAGTCGACTTTTTCGCTATTTTCTTAGACTCATGGTAAATTTCACGACTATTTGACGATATAATGTGTGATATAAGTTAATAAGAATATATTTCCAGTATGTTGCAACAATAATATATAATTAATGTTGCAATTAGAATCATTTTTATTGACTTTGAATTATAAGAAAATATTTAAAAGTGATATATTGCTCTTTATTTGATAATAAAATTAATTTTCGGTATATAAATTATCAAGAAAAATAGTTTGAAGTTAGTGGATTTGTACTTACATAGCAAAAAATGATTCAAATATCTTCTACCCTATGTAAGTTACTTTGAAATTTCAAAATATCGAAAAAATCGAGTTTTTCTCTATATTCTTAGACTTAAAGCAATTTTTTCGACTATTTGACCATGAAATGTCTGCTATACGTTAAGAAGAATGTATTTTCAATATCTTACACCAATAATATATGCAGAATGTTGGCACTAAAATCATTTTTATTAATTTTGGATTACAAGAAAATATGTCAAAGTGATCAAATAAAAAAATAGTCGGAACATATATTAGCTTGTTATATTGTCATTAAATTAGCAAAGTATTACTTTTATGCTGATTTCTGACATTAATTTAAATTTGGATATCCTTTTTAATTTTTGAGCCGAAGTCATTTGCAGTTTCAACAATGAGCCAAATCTAAAAATTTTAATTTTTTCATATTAGATGATATTTTGATGATTTCACGGTCCTCTCGCTAATCCCCAGAATCCAAACAAACGTGGTTCACTGCAATTTTTGAATGCATCAAGGTTTTGTTAAGATGAGTTGAAGAAATTGAAAAAGTCGCATGGAAGAGATAAAGATAAATCCTGGTACAGACGCAAATTAAATGCGTTTCGTGGAAATAAATTAAAGTTATTTGATATTGTGGCTTGTGAGTCTGATAATGCTTCAATCACTTGCGAGATCAATGTTTCTGAAGCTGCCAGAGTTTTTCTCTTAGATCATAGATCTTCCAGGCGAATGAGAAAATCATTTACGTCTCTTACGAAAATTGACTCGAAACAATCAGATCATCATGAAGTACAATCGAAGCGTTTGATGACTGATGGACTTCAAGATCAAAGTGAAGAAGTTATCCAAAGAAAACGTCAGAAGGTGCAAATTGAAAGTGAAAGTTTTTACTGTGTCTCGATTATACACGACGTGAGTCAGTACATTCCGGAAGTAAAAGGTTTAGTTTTTGACAAGAGTCAATTCTATGGGGAAATAACAAAAAACTCGTCATCAACTTCAGAAAGAGCAGCTATCATGCTATCAAAGATGGAGAGTGTTCTAAAGATCTTGCTCGATAAAGTCCAGGGAAATTATCACACGCCAGATATTTGGACAGAGAATCCATCATTTGAGTTAAGAGTTTTAGTTCAATTCATCATGAAACATCTCTTGAAAATATATTTTTTGAGGGCGTACCTGAAGAAAGATCTCGCTGAATGTATTAAAAAAGTAATAAAAAATAATGCCTGCTTTGCTCACCCAGAAAATCTTCTTCTCGCTATGCGATGTGACGAA
>JAWWLR010000149.1:37991126-38010595 GCA_035041075.1 Acraspis erinacei
AATCAAGTTTACTCCTAAACTGTATTTTAAGCAATATCTCTGCTGACGATTTTGTTGACAAAATCTATTTTTGAGTTTTATTATCCGATTTACTCAACTGTAACTAAAAATATTTTACTAGAAAAAAAGGCTCACGCAAATGACGATTAACACGAAAAAATCGAGGGACAGACTTTAAGGATTATACAATATTATTTGTTTGGGTTGAAAAATTTGCATAAGTTTACAAACTTGAGTCATTAGACGTTCTTTAGGCTAACTGTCAAAACAAAGGTTATATTAAATTTAAGTCAATAGGAACAGAAATTTAAAAAAACGAAAAGAAACATTTTTTAGAGGCTCATAATCAGTATTTATTAAATAAAAATAAGTAAGAGTTCATATTTTAATTTTATGTTACTGGGACTTCAAATTTGCCTGCAAGTTGACAATCACGCATAAACGTAGTCTTTGACTTGCGATACATCTTGAAAATAACCCCAATAGCAACAAAATTCAGATGAAAAATATTATCCTGAGTTTCAAGCTAACTATAGCAATTAAAAAATAATCTATGTCCGTAATTCAAGTATAAAACCTACAGGTGCAAGGCAGTGAGTTATTTTCAGTATCGATTGAATGCGTTGACATATTTTGACTATAGAATTTGGGGCATCTTTGTTAAATGTCGCATTGATAATGCGTCGCCTTCTTGCTTCATTTTCCATTTAATTAGAAACAAACGGTATTTTAGAATAACTGTAGTTAAAACAAAATAAAAAAATAAAACAATTTTCTATTCTTTTGTTGAAATGCAAGAAAACAATTTTCTTTTCTTTTGTTGAAATGCAAGCTTAACTCTCCAATGAATTGAAGTGATTTTAATAAATTAAAACATTTTGTTGTCTAAAATAACCTAGCAGAAAGCCTAAATTTAAAAAAAAGTAAAGCAAAATTAGGAAATAATTTTTTCAAAGTTTTCGTTTATTGTGTAATTTAAAAATTGAAAATCCTCTTTACTAAATAATTGTTTCATATTTCGAACTATGGATTTCTTACAACGTGGCTATTGTATATTTTTAAATATATTTTTTTCCATTGAAACTAAAAGGGCACTAAAATTGAATATCATTACTTCTGTAAAGTTTAAAAAAAATAACTTGAGTATTCTGTTTAATTTTTATAAAGTGTATTATTTTAAATTTGTTATGGGTAAATGAGGCATGCTGATCGGGCCAGCGCCGAAAGTAAACATTCGTCTGAGTACCGGGATATGAAAAGTGTGATAATGCGAATGTGCCAAAAGTCGAGATATGGATATTCACAATTTTTTCGCAAGCTATCAGCTAGATACTTAATTATTTAATCGAGCCACTGCATGTCATTTGAAGGTCACTAAGTTATTTGGAAAGGTCTTTCGATGCTTAAAAAAATCTCATAAATAAAGTATTCAAAAAATGTTTAATCTACTTAAATTTGTAGAATTTGATGTAGTATTTAAGAACTATATTATCTAATATTAAATGCAAAGGGTCACGTTTTTTATCCTTTAAACTCTTTAAAGTATCGAAATGTAGATTTTTTGTTTTAATTTTATTGATTAAAACTTTAACAACTATACATGCCCGGAAAGTGCTAAAAACTTTTATGCATACACTGTAAAACCATAAAAGTAAAGGACATTTGAAAAGCAGGGTTATGTTATATTTACGACACTTGATTGACGTTCCGAGGTTCATACGAGTGCACAAAATCAATTTTTGCAGCACCATAATCAGTTTATGCACAGCACTTTTATAAACTATGAACATATCGAATTTTACAAGCACAAGCAATACAAATTGCATTGCCCCTATAAAACATTTGCTCATAAAAATGCGTCAGTATTAATAATCTCATTATAAGTTATAACGGGTTTTCCTTCATTGCAGGTGACGGATGCCGAGAACCAAAAAGCTGCCTGTGCAAGGGAGCATCACAGACGAGCTATGCTTTTCCACGACGCAGAAAAAAAGGTTCAAGAGTTGGAAGAGAAGAATCGTCGCTCGATAATCAAAGCTCGAGCCTACTTCGAAATGAGAACTCAGTGCGAGCACATGATGGCAACTCAAAAGGAAAGAGTCGAATTTTTGCAGAGAAACGTAAAAGAAAGAAAACGCGCTTACGCCTGTAGTCTTCGGACTCTGGAAGAAATCAGTAACCAGATTCACGAACGAAGAAGAGATTATGGTAGATTCTTTTGTTTCTTTAACTGAGTTTTAGCTTTGAAACTTCAAAATGAATTATAAGAAAATAATAAAATTCTATTTTGCTATTTCTAGATATTGTCGCTAATGGACCACGAGAGCCCGGAGTTGGAGCAGAACTTATCAGTCCTGATGATAGTTTGAACTATGAGGCTGAATTAAACAAAGTCACGATTAGTAGGATACATTCGGTAGCGAGTAGCGAACCAGATATGGATGATAGAGAACAAGATTTTGACGTAAGATTATGTTTGAAGTAATCTATCTCATCTCTTTAGGCTTATGTCTTCCTTTTTTTAAAATTATTTTTTTTCCTTTAAAAAAACTTATCATTTTTTTCTGAAATAAGATGATATTATTAATTGAAATTGCTCGCTAATGCAGCTATTTGTTCACTTTGCCTTTAAACAACATTTCATAGAGTTCCAAGGCTTTTAGAGTATTTTAAGACTATGAGGGATTTCAGAGAATATCAACGATTTCTATGGACTCCGAAAGATTGAAAGAAGTTCCATCTGATTTCATAGTATTTCAAGGAATTTTACCAGACCTGCACGATTTTATAGTATCTCCAATAGCTTTAAAGATTTCAAAAGGTTGAATTTATTCCAAAGGATTTGAAAGATTTTAGAGTTTATTAGTGGATTCCAAGCAATTTTTAAAGAGATTTAAAAAAATTGCAAGGGATCTCAAAAGGATTTCAAGGGTTTTTAGGGAATTTGAAGAAAGTAAAATAAAATTAAATGAAATTTTTAAGGCACTTCCAGGGATTTTCTAGGGTTTTAGAAGATTACATTTTTTTAAACATTTTTAAAGGAATAAAAAAAATTGAAGATTGCGCAGATGTTATACGGGATTTAAAAAGATTTAAGACATTCTTGACAGATTTCAAGGCGGTATTTTGGTATTTTGCTGAATTTTTGTGATATACCAAATTCAAACGATTTTATAAATTTCAATACATTCCAAAGCAATTTAAAGAATTTAGGGTTTTTATCAGAGTTCCAAGTAATTTAATATTTCTAAATTGTTAAGGGGTTTCTAAGAATTTAAAAAAAGTTATCTAGGATATTAATGACATTTAAAAGATTCAAATGCTTTTCTACGGAATTTCTGGGCATAAATTAAATAAAATTTCAAATGATTTGAGAAATTTTATAGCATTTAAGGGATAAAAAAATCTTTAACACTTCCATTTAATATTTATGAAATTGCATGACACTATTTTAAACTTCTTAAATGAGTCTGAGGCCTGCCATAGAGATTATAAATCGATATTTTTTTTCATAATTTCAGGACGTTTTTGAACTAAAGCAACGAGTGGAAAACTTGGGTGGAAGATCAGCCGATGGAATGGAATCGACTTCAAGTCAATGGGAGTTAGAGCTACAGGCCAGTATGAAGAAGCTTAACGAAATACACTTAGGTGAATCCAGTTGCATTGACCCCGATGAAGAAGTGACTTCAGTCGGGACTCACAGTGAATGTGAGAAATCAGCAAAAAACTGCCAGAACGTCAGTGTGAAAGAGTGTGTCGATTCGCAACCTGGAAAATTTTCCTTATCGAATTACCAAGGATGGCATTCGTTAACCCAGAGTCCTATCAACTCTATTTTTAGTAAATCGAAGGACGCTTTGAAAAATAGTATTTCTAAATCTCTAAGCAATAGTCCTGTAAATATGAGGCAGTTTTCTTTTGTTAGGTCAAAACTCGTCCGAACGCAGAGCAGTGAAAAGTCGAATGGAAGTAAGGAGGAAAAGGAATCTCGAAATTGTTCCGAAAGCCGGAATTGTGACAGCTTTGATTCTCCGGTCGATGTCAGTCACGTTAATCAAAAAGACTCCCGAAACGAGAAAGATTCTAGAACTGAAAAATCTCCACGACATTTCGATGTCGAAAAAGTACAAAAGGGTCATTTCACTACTCATAGCCTAAGCTCTTCGCCGGTAAAACGAAATTCCCTCTACGGCACGAAATCGAGCAAATCTTTGAACGTGGAGGAGGAAATCAACCAAAACGGGAATTTCAAAAAGCCAAACTGCCCTTCTAAAGAGCTGCCCCTTCTCTCAATTTTTCGCAACTCGTCAGGCATGTCGAAGGACAAAAGTTGCAGTATGATTGACCTGGGCGACAAACAGAATTTGAAAACTCTATTTGAAAATTCAAGCAGCAGAAATCTGCAAACTGTGAGTGTAGAGAGATTAGCAAATGCAAGACACAAATTGGTGTGCAATGGCAACTGTGACCTAAAACCAGAACTCGAAAAAAAATAACGCGCCTAATCGTGTGTAAAAATTGTGATACATTATTCTGTTGTTAAACTTGCCGGAGCAATCATGACAGATACGGCTAGAAAGAGAGGTAATTTGTTCTATTTCACAATTTCGATGATAATTAACGAGAAAAATACTTGGAATATTTATTATTAATTTTGGTGAGTTAAGAGCGAATTGGTTTTCAGAATCTCGAGAGAGGAAAAACATATTTTTTAAGAATATTTTCTAGAACGTAAGAGGATTAAGGCTTCGTTTTATTATAGCAGTGCCAAGTTTCTGTACGTTGTAAATTGTACAGACAATTCCTTCTGTATTTATCAACTTTTTTTTTGTTATTGTTAAAATATATGTTTGTAAAAGACTTTTCTTCTATCTTCAGAGGATTTAAATGGTACCTAATGTTTATACTGTAGGTATGAGATGTTAATCTTCAAACTGTAATTTCTACGAAAAATATATATTCGAAATGGAAAGTCGAAACTTTAAACTAAAGTTTTTCCTGAATAGAAAAGGTTTTAGTATCAAAAATGTTGGTATCTTAAAAACTATCGGTTTCTCTATTTTTAAAGAATTTATATGGTACTAATCACTATTCAAAAGAATTTTTACGTAAAATTGAGCGAGCTTGAAAACCTGGAATTTTTTAAACCTGGAAAACCTGGAAATCTAAAATTTTTCACAAGAACGTTGAATTACATTTTTTCTTTTGAAACGGTTATTTTAATTGTATGCTGAAAGTAATTTAAATATTTTAATTTATTATGAAAGAAACATCTCTTTTAAAAGAAATCTAACTATTGAAAAGTTTTTTTTCATTAAGATATAATTTATCTTTTACTTATTGCAGAATAAATAAAAAGATTTCCAGGCATTTTCTGTAGACTTCTACACTTGATATTTAACTTAAAAGTTGTAAAAGTTATTTGTTGAAAATTTCAATGTTAATTCTGTTTCCGAATTAGAATGAGTTATGGCATTGAAAGGAGTTCAAACCTTTTTGATAGATTACACGGATTTCAGAGATTTAAAAAAGGCATTTATGCCAGATTTTAAACGATTGCAAAACATTTTAAAAGATTTTAACATGAAAGATTCAACTGATGTATCAAATAATTCAATGATTTCAAAGAATAAAAAAGATTTGACAAAGAAATATTTAATAAAAATGCAACAAATATTTCAAAGATTTACAAAGGTTAAAAAGTATTTTAATGATTTCAAATTAATACAAAAAATGTAATAAAGATTTCAAAACATTTTATAGATTTTAATCGCTTTCAGATATTTCAAACGAAATAGAAACATTTCACAAATATTTTAAAGACATGAAGGATTTTAAAAATTTCAAGGATTTCAAATATTTTACAAAAAGATTTCAAAGAAGACTTATGTTCGCAAGAAATTAAGAATTTATTTATTTATTGTTCTTCTTCCTTTAAAAATTGTTGGCTAGCAAAAAATGAAATTGCACATTTTTTACAATTGTAATAAACTATTATTTCATTATTTGATGTAAAAAAGGGAAACCTGGAAAAGCTTTACTTCTTAACCTGGAATAGACTTTGAATTTCGTTCCTAAGAATCGCTGGACACCCTGAAAGTGCTCAAATTAATCGAATATTTGGAGCTGAATAAAAATTTGTGGCTAGAAACCCGAAAAAAGCAGAATAAAATGTTTCAATTTAGAATTTTTGAAAATTGAAAAAAAGTTCGGATTGAGTTAAATCCACAATTTTTTGGAAAAATATGAATATATCAAACCGTAAATTTCTTTAGCTTGAATCAAAGAAAGATATTATTTATATTTAAAACGTTCCAAAATGCAAATTTCCCTAAAAATCTAAATTAAGCAAAAAACTTTTTTAAATTTTCTATTTTTATTATTGTTCACTAGTAAAAACTGTACATACTGACAAACGATTCGATTACTTTTAGCATTTTCACTCCACTCTAATATGTATTCTTTAAAATTGATTGAACATTTCTAATCTAAAAAATGACCCCGCATAAAAAAAACTAGTCATAATTGGTTCGAGTCCTTTTAGGAAATTTCTTCTAGTTTTATAAATTGCAATTGTGATACAAATGCGCAAAATAGGCGATTGATTTGTGTAAAGAATATTTTTATTTCAATGTGCGCATGCCAACATTATTATCAATAAAATCCACTAAAAGGCCTTTTCCATACGTTTTGTGCGGGGCCCTTGTAAATATGCATTCTTGAAAATGGAAGAATTTATTTTAATGTGGAAGGTGTCGAGACTAAAAGGTGAAAGTGAATATTCGAAATTAAAAAAATTCAAATTAAATTATTAGTCATTTTCACTTCATCCCCAGCACAATGGCATCAAATGCATGGGAAAAAGTGTATTATTGTTATATTAAATAGTTTTGAAAAATTGAAACTAATTTCCAAATCAAGTTATATAAAAAAATTAATTTTTACGAAGATATTAATAAAACAAGACCAAACCCCATGTACTTTTTTCATTGTTTTCCCCTTAGTACTCAAATAAGTGAAGTTAGCTGGTGTTTAAGTGAAAAGACATGATTATTCGGAACAAAAGAAGTTTTATTCTACTCAGATTTGATTTTTTTTCTTAAATTTGATAATAATAAAAAAGTCGTCGTCTTCTCTTAACGAATATAATTAAAAAAGATTCAGATCATAGTCAGAAATTTTATACACTACTCAAAATATGTAAAAAATTAAACTTAAAGTTTCGGTGATCCGATCTTGACAACGAAGAAATTATATCCTTCGTTGAATAAAAGTGCTCAAAATATTTGATTACGGTAAAATGCATTCATGTTTAACGTTCGTTTAGTCCAGCCTCTATACGAATTGTTATCTCGATGTGATAAAAACACGCAAGTTCAGCATAATTCTTTTAAATTTAAATAAACGTAATAGCAGATCTGTCTCCTCGATGCTTAAATGGATGGGCAAATAATTTTTTAATTGTTTTTGAAACATGTTGGCGTTGTAGATTAGGTAATTTAAATTGTGTCAAACGCGAGGATATTTCCCTCTAATCACGAATTTTTTGTATTTTCTTATCCACGTGTACAATTTTCTCTCAAATAGTTCAGTGTACACTTTGTACCGCTTATAGAGGATAGCATCTTGCCAACGAGAATGGTATTCGTAGAATTGATCGTCTTTATAAGAAAATTAATCTGCGATGTATATAGGTTTGTAATTTTAATCGCTTAATAACCACTGTTATCATACACAAATAGACTGTAGATAGTCTACTAACATTTCTGTCCACCTGCAAATTTGCAGGTGTGAGTAGATAGCAACTCGAATGAATTTTAATCAAAATTTGCCTTCGCCTTCTTTTTGAAGCAAAGATTTTGGGATTTTAATAAGCAAACAAATTTAAAAAATTCTCTATCCTTTACATTAAAAATCAAAATTAGTTATTTTTGACCAGTTTGGCCCAAAATCTTCAGTTCAGAAGTTTAGTTTCAATATTTGACGTTTTATGTTTCGATTGCCTGAAAAGTTTCGAGTGTGTATTTTGTTTCGTATTGCAAATTCTTTTTATACTTTTTATGCCGAGCGTGCTTTTATATGATCTTTTATGTTATGCGAAACGAACGAAATAGTTTTAAGATTAAGTACGTTACTACTACCATTGCGATTGTGTGTTCGAGACACAGTGATAAATAAAAACATCTGCGTAGTAATAATATAATCTGGTTGTATTCTAATCTCCTGAGTTGTCTCGGTTTTCCAAGAGCGATAAAAACCTCCTTACGATTTCTTCCTTTCACATTTCATGAAAATCACGCTTACGCGAATCTCGAGAGCTCGAGACTGAGGTCCAAGGGTTAATTGCAACGATGAACCTATACCCACAGACTGTTAAACTTCTTGGCAAGTTTCGGTGTACGCTGTAGAAATTCTGATAAGGAATCTCATTTCCGTACCGTAACTCTTACGGCAACGCCTTGCGCGAATCTAATGTAAAATAACCATCTGAATTCCTTCGGGACTAAACCGCAAGAAAATGCGAATTCCGTTATCCCTTGTTGCCTCGGTAAAATGCTGCCCTGTCTAGATGAAATGAGAGATTCAACCGGCTCGGTCAGCTCTGACAGAAGAGCGAAGAAGATTTAAATTTCCTTGAAATTACTCGTTAACACGTAAACGATGCTTCATTCTTAACTTGAAGTGTTAATTTAGGTAGAATTCATGATATCGAAGTCTAGAATGTAAAAACTTTGAAAACACAGGCCTGCAAGGTTATTTTTTTAAAGATGTGGTAGTGATTTTCTGTGTAATTTTTTGCGCTGAAACCGAATCCGGCCTCAGATTTTGCCTAGCACATCAAGTTTTTGAGATAAACTAGATAAAAGGAGACAAAAATGGCCAATTTGGGTACTTTTTATCAACAGCACGGAAAATTCGAACATATTTTTACTAATGTTCTAACATGTTCTAGCACTCTTTACCTTTTTAAAATGCACTCTCGATCGTCCCGATTGGATTTTTTTCCGAAATATATGGCAATTTCAATTTTTGAACTTTTTAAAGTGCCTTTTACCCCGTTTATCTCAAAAACTTTAGGTGCTAGGCAAATTCTGAGGTCAGATTCGGCTTCAGCGCTAAAAATTACATCGAAAACCACTACCACGTCTTATAAAAATAGTACCCCCAAATTTGCAGGCCTGTGTTATTATTGCCACTAATAAATTCGATTTAAAGGCTACAAAAGCTTTAGAATCAGGTGCCAACCATTTTTTCAAATTTTATTTAAAACCGGTATTTTTTAGACTAGTAAGGATAATAATTGAACTTTTTATTTTCGACGCCGGTGGGAGATTTCTCATTGTTCCAAATCCGCAACATAAAAAAAATAACGAAAGGTTGAAAATTAACGAAAAGACGCCCCCTCTGAACCAAATTTCCCCTAAATGAGAAGTCTAAAGTTTGTATCCATGAAAATACGTTTTGGGGATGCCTCTTGAGTGTTTTTGCTGAAAATGAAGAAAAAAAATCGTCACACCCCCTTTTAAAAATCAACAAGTAATAAGTAGTTTTCTCTGATAAAAACCTTTAATTTTACGTCCAAAGAAAGTTTCCACTTGATTGATATTGATTAATATTTATAATTAGCAAAAAAAGGATTCTAGCATAAGTAGTTTTGAAGTTATGACCTCTTAAAGATATTTTTCAGTAAAAAAAAGGTTATATCTTTTTCTTGTCGAACAATATCTTATCCCCTATACATCCTACGTTAAACTTGTTTGATAATAAATTAGAACAGATTATATTATCTTTAAAATTTAAAAAAATTGATTCTAGCTCTTACTGCACAACAGTTATAGTATTTTATAGTAGCCTACTTTTTGTGGAATTTATTTTTTTTACAGATTGAATAATCAAGTTATTGTAACTGTTTTCTTTCAGTGCAAGAAATCTATGAATTTTTCATTCACTAATGTCATGCGAAAACCCATTTATTGTATCAATACATTAGAAATACCGACGTAGCCAGGGGGAGAGCTTGGGGCTGGAAGTTTCTAATCTGCTTTAATTTATTTTCAAAGAACTTTACTGTAGTATAGGATAGGGGACAATTTTTAACTTTTTTTACTTAACTTTTTTTGGACGTAAAATCAAAGGTTTTTATCAGGGAAAACTTTACTTATTACTTGTTGTTTCGAAAAACATAACAAAAATTGATTAAAAAACAACTAATTTCAATTTATTTTAAAAGGAGGCTAAACAATTTTTTTCATATTCGGTAAAGATAAGGCATTTTTTCCAATTTCGATGATTCCACGCCTGACACATTCTAGGAAGATAAGGTTAAAAAATTAAGAGTCATATTAAATAAAAGCTTAAAATGTTCTCTTTAAAACGAGCCCAATAAATTGTGAAAATTTCCACTGGTTCTTTAATTATCATAAAACTATAAAGCCGTGTGCAAGAAGGAAATCGCTCGGTCGAGCGGCGGATGCAGTCTTTTGTCTCTCTTTCTCGTGCATCGACAATCTGTCACCACTTAACAAAACGATTCTTGCCTTGCGCATGCCTCCACATGCTTTTTGTTAAATTTTTCACAATTTCTTGAAATGATTTTAAACATGACATTTTAGTGCTTATTTTTCTTTCCTTTAAGATTTTTGCGACTATTTTTTAAGAAGAATTTTGAAAATAGGAAAAAAATCAGATATCAGAGATCAGAAATAGACCTCATTTGACGGAAAATTTAATATTCTTAATAAAGGTTTTTATCAATTATTTTATCTTTCATTTCTTCAGGACATATCCTGGACGAAGTGAGTGCATGTTGTTAATTTTTCGTTTTTTTTTTTGTATTCTCATATTCTTGGACGGCGCTGTATTTTCTCAAACTATGCGCGATATGGAAAAAAGTTTTTAAAAAAATTTCCTTTACAGTAATTATACAACAAGTTGCCGTTCTACTTTTCGATATATTGAATCGAAAAATGTTTAAAAGAAATTGAATCGTTCTAAAAGCAAAGTTGTTTCTTTCAAAGAATTCTATAAATATTTTGCTTCATTTTACGACATTACGATTTTACGATAAAGGAATGTTGTTTTACACTGTTTTCTTATCTCGTGTATTTAAACAAAAAAAGTATTGCCAGTTGGCTAATTTCTAACTTTAATGTTTATTTTTTTGCATATTTCGAAACAATGAGAAACGCATGAGATAAAAAACAAAAAGTAAAGTATCTTCACTGTTTTAGAAAATGTTCTATAAATTTTTGGCACCTTTTTCAATTTTTTTAGGATAGAAAGAGTACATATTACCAAGTTTAATTCTTTCTTAACAATTGGAGCCAAATTTAGACGTTGCTGGTACTGAAAGTCCAATTTAAAATCTATGTTAAAAATTTGAGATTTCTTAGTTCAACATTGTTTAACTCGAAATTACACGTTCCAAAAGATTTGAATTGAAAATTAATCAAGCTTGAAAATCTTACTATTCGATTCTTGCTTGAAAATGTATCTTGTTCAGTTGAGAACCTTTAATTTGTAAACTAATTTTATATATGTTTATGCTTAAATATTTCCAATTTAAAATGATTTAATTTCGAATTCTTCACTTTCGAAAGCTTTTTTGTTCAGTTTTAAACACCGTAGATTTTTGAAAGTTTAATATTTTTCAAGTTTTTCATTTGAAAAATGTATCTATATCCCATTCATTTCTGATAATTTACTATTTAAAGTATAGTTGAATTCGTGATGGCTTCCTGTTTAATTTGATATTTGGCTCTCAACGTCTGTCTGAAAGTGATAATCTTATGCATGCACGTGAAGCAGACGTAATGTGGCCGCTTACAGCCCATGCGAAATATGCCCATGCGCTCTCCGCCGCCGGGCCGACATGAAACTTTACGCCCGCTATATACAACTTTACGCCTGCTACATGGAAGTTTACGCCCAATTGAAAAAATTATATTTATCTTTAGAAAAATTAAATCTGTGTACCCCACAATGTACTATTTTGTATAAGCAAATATGTAAGGAAGACTATTATTTTATTTGCAGAAGAAATTTGGGTACCAGAAAAATTAACCCGCACAAAATTTTTAGTATTGTTTTTTAAAAAGTTGGGATCAATCCACCCGAATTAGGCTAGCAGATTTTCTGCGTATTTTACCTAATGTATATAATCAATGTTTGATAGAAAAATTTCAAAATGGTAATTATATAATTATTTCAAATTTCAATTATTCATATATAATCAAGACGTGTGTAATATTTTCAGAAAAATTTTGTATTTAACAGTGAAATATTTCCGGCGTAGAAGTAAAGCGAATAACATGAACTCGCATCAGATGCAAACGAAAACAAATCACGTCGAATACCTGAATACTGCCTAGAAATACGTGGGAATTCAACTCGTTTTAAAACAATTTTATTACCAAATTAGTTGGAGGGGATTTATTCTCTCTAGCTTTGAATATAATGCAAGAACACTTCTTCCTTTCTGATAGATCGAGTGAGGTCTTCCGTAAGATCTGTCTATCTGCGACAGCAAGATGATTGTTATGGTACGTACATTAGTGCATAATTAAAAAAGTATAAAGCAAACAATAATTTAAGAAATATATACTTAACAGTGGTTCAAATATTTTACGCGATACTTTTTTCTATTATTGTATGAAACTTTACAAATTTATTGAGAAAGAAACTTGTTAGGTTTGATATAAGTTAATTGAATTCTGTCTTTAATTATCTTTGGCGAAACCAAGGTAGTTAGAAATTACACCAAAATCGTTTCAGAAACTGAGGGTAACTATCCTTTGGCTAATTAGTTTGGTGAGCGGAAGAATCATTACCCCTTTCCCATTGCAAACTTTGTACAATGCTCATAGTAGAAATGAGTTAGAACTAATAACTGATGGAGACAACGAAAACTCATCCCAAAGCTCGGATTGGATTGCGATACGAAATTCCCAGTTATCCGAAGCAGATTGGTCCTGGTACAACATCATGGAGCCAAATGTAAATTCCAATATCTAATTTTTAATGCCATTATACCGGGAATTTTTCATATTTTTTTGATATATTAAAATAAATATCGTCTCGCTCTTATTAAAAAAAAATGTATTTAGAATTGTGCTCAGTATGTTACCAAATCTGCCCGTTAAAATATCGACGATCATTTTAGATTTCAGATGTTAATGTTTTGTTCAAAAATGAATTTTCCTATTATACTATATATTTAGGAAGTTAAGGCTTGTGTTAATGGACCCTTGAAACGGGTATTGAAGTTCCTTTTAGATATGTGAATGAAAACTTGTATTCTTTCTTTTTGATATTTAAAATATAAAATGAAACTCTTCTATAGCTCCGATTTTGGAGCTGACAGTGGGTGGGAACTAACTCATTATAACGTCAATTCTTGGAAGGGTTATATAAGGGAGGGCTATTAAATGTTTCACTTTAGTATAATTACATAAGTAACCTAAAAACCTAGGTGGTACCTATACCATAGGTATACTGTTAATTATTAATAACTGGAATAATAAACTTATAAATTTGGGATACTATAAATTTTTTCCAAATAAATTATTAATCCGCTTTTCGAAATAATTTTGCCAAATAGAGCCCAGATTGAAGTATGATGCTATATAAAAAATACAACATTTATATTTTAAAATTTAAAAACGTTTTAAAACCAAGTTTTAAAAACGTTTTAAAACCAAGTTTTAAAAACCAAAAACGTGAAAATCTCCTAAACTACGAGCGACAAAATAGGCACAATGCACCCTTTTCTCGTTTTTTCCTTTTCTATTAAAAATTCATCTTTTGGCAGAAAAGTCATCTTTTGTGGTTATAAATTCAGCTCTCATATTCCAAATCTAATTTTTTTAACTGAAAAGTCTACTATTACATTTTTGGTCCAGATTTTATTTCTTTTGGTTCAAAACTCTACTGTTTGGTCAAAAATGAATTATTTGATTGAAAATTCAAAATTTAACTATTTTCTTAAGATATTACATTTTTTTACGAAAGTTCAACTGTTTTGTTGAACATTTGCCTTTTTGGATAGAAAATTCGTCCTTTTGAATTGAAAATTCATCTTTTGGTACAAGATTAATATTTTTCGTTTGATTAATCATCTTTTATGAGTCAAAGATAATTCTTTTTAATTAAAAGTCTAATAAAATATTTTTGTATATCCCTAGGATCTCCTAGGATATGCCCAGGATAAAATATACCCAGGAAAATTCGACTCTTTAGTTAAAAATTTTATTATAAAATACAACTATTTTCTTAAAAGGACAGATTTTTTGTTAAAAGTTAATTTTTTTTCGAAAGGCTACTTAGGGGCCATTGACAAAATACTTGAAGGAGCCATCGTTTTTGCTCGAAAATTCTAATGTTTTGTTGAACATTCATCTTTTTGAACAGAAAATTCATTCTTTTCGTAGAAAAATAATCCTTTTTGCTTAAAAAGTAACTTTAGTGTTCAAAAATTAATCCAATTCCTATTCTCCATGTTTTCAGAGCATTTTCGGGTGTGAAGTCTGAAATCACGTTTACAACAATTTACATTATATATTTTACTTTGGAGTTGTAAAATGTTTCATTCTTTTTAAAACTTTTATAATAACGCAATCAGTAATAAATAATAATGATTATAAACGCTTTAAAGTAAACCAAAAACAATCTTATTTTTTAACGGAAAACCAGGAAATAGCCTGACATTTTTTCGCGAAGTTGAAGAAGCTGCCCTGTTATCATTAACATAAATTATTTAATTTTAATAACATACAAAATTGGTAAATAAAGTTAAACGATAATTTTTCGTGAAGGGTTCGGGAACCTATGCGTTTGGATATGACAATGCCATAGATCCAGACGGAAACGAGCATTATCGAACCGAAGAAAGACTAAAGAACGGAACTATTTTGGGTGAATATGGACATACGGATTACCAGAATAATCGAATTTTAAAAGTAATTTATGCAGCAGACTCACGAGGATACAGGTACATTTTATTTGACTTTAAATGAAAATATTGATTCGTAAGAAAAAATCCATGAAAAGCAATTTTTTTAAATTACAATTGCAAAATGTCCGAGATGTTATGTACACTTCTTATTTTAAGTTTTTAAAATGTCTTTATTTTTCTACATTAAAGAAATGGGCGTTTCGACAGAAGTGTCCTTTTAGGCACAAACAAGTTGAAAGTTAAGTCTCGAGCATATCTTTCAAAATATTTTCACATATTATACATTAGGATGGAACGAAAATGATCAAATTAGTGGAATCGTTTGAGCTGAGCGAAAAATATTTGTGGGTTGGCATCCGAAAGAAGTAAAAAAATAAATATTGAAATCGGTTAATATCTTCTGTTCCCTTTTTTGATTTGAAAATTCTAAAAAAATTCCCTTATGTTTCGAAAATTATGGCCAATTTTTTTTACTTACAGTTTTACTAGTGAATAATAATAACAAATTATAAATTTAAAAAGAATTTTGTGCTCAATTTAGAATGTTTCGAAAATTGATTAAAAAACATGCTATTTTGGATTGAGTCCTGTGCACATATTTTTGAAAAAGTGGAATATGTCGAACCTGAAATTTCTGCAGCTTTAATGAAACGCTAAACGCTAAAAAACAGGATACCATTGACAAATTTCCCCCCATGCAACAACCCCTCCCGCCATACAGAGGGGGTATTATATAAAATGATTACATCACCTTAATCCTAAGAAAATATCGTTTTGCCGTAATAGCACCATCATTTTTTTGCGTTTGAAAGCTTGGTCTAAGCAAGATGTCAAAATCGCTCAAAAACACGAAATAACAAAATTAAAGTATGTTTTTTTTGTTCAAGCTGAAACGATTCGACTAATTTGATCATTTTCACTCCACCCTATTATACATACATAAAGAAAGTTTATTTTCAGATGGGCCACCTACTTTGCGCATGTGCACAACTTACAAATATGAATGCTTTCAATTAATTAAGAAATTTTAATAACGAAATATATAAGAAAATATCCAATCGTATGGGCAAATTGGGACACGAAATGGGAAACCTAAATGGAAGCATGAGATCCTATATCAAATCATGTGTGTGGAAACCTATGAATTGCTCCTGTATCCTATGTAGGTTTCAACACAAACACACATAGTGTGTGTACGTGTGTTCCGATTTTGGTTCCCAGATAGGTTCTTATACCATTTCGTGGCCCAATTCACCATTAAAATGTTATACAGTAACCCATGCGGATTCCTAAATTGGTTCCCGCGTTGATGGGCAATTCCGTGGAAACGTCCATATGTATTAAGAAACTTTCTTATAATTTTCAAACTTTTTACAAGAATTCATATTTGGTAAAGTATCCTGAACTTAGAAATATTCTAAAGTTACAATTTTATATACAAAGAAAGACAACAGTTACAGATATAAAATTGCAGCTTCAATAATATTTATTATATTATTAAATTGAGCGTTTTGAAATTGAAAGCGAAAAAAAATAAGAACATTTGAAAAAGTCGGGAAGGGATTGCAATAACCGAAGTTCTGGGCTCACAACACTCTTATTATAATTAAGTCATTTGTACGATATAATATTTTGTGAAAAGCATAAATGTTAATTGTTTAATTTTCAGAGCGAGAACTCAAACAGTACCTTTAGGCTCTTTAGAGGATCTACAAGCAAGAAATCCCGTTTAGAACAAGTCTGTACAACCAAAATAATTCTGTCTTTGTTCAGATTTTGTCAATTTTGATTTATTTATGATTTGTGAATAAAGTTATTGCAGTAATGAAACTGCTGTTTGTAACAGTTTTGCAATATGCAGTACATCATTATTTGCCTGCTCGCTATAGTATAGATCTTTAAAAAAATCTAAGCAAACTTTTTAAGATAGAAAAAGATCGCAATCGAACTATCCTAAGAAACAAATTACGTCTGATGCAATGTTCAAATTAAAGTTCAATTCGGATAACAAAATTTTTGTTTTTTTTTGCAAGTCAAGATGTCCCTCCCTTAATAATTTAAAGATCGAAACAACTACCTTTCAGGGCATCAGTAGTAAATTTTAAATATATTACCGTAACTTCTAAAAAGAAAGAAAGCTGGTAAACATTATTGGTAGAAATTTCAGGAAAATGCAAACTGTCAAAAATGTTATGTATGATGTTTGGAGCACTGTTTCTGGAATTTTCGTTGTTTGATCTCAAGAGAAACAGGAAATCGTGGTTTGACAACCATCTTGGTATCATCCTCAGCGAATCAAAGGATCTCACCATTGTCCGGAAGGTAAAGAGATCACACCAGCCACTCATATAAGCGTAGAGGTTATCGTGTTCTCTGATAACACCGGTGACAACCCATAAAAGAAATGGAAAGAACGGATCGTATTTACAAAAAGAATAATGAGAGCTCTGTCAAAAATAGTTTCAAGGCAAGTGACCACATAACTCAACTAACATTGTGCATATTTCCATTATATTTCCAGCGTGAAAGATATTCGATTTGAAACATTTCAAAATAAAATTCATATTTAAATTTATATTCAAACTCTTACAAATTGAATGTAATTTTCAAAATATCCAATTGCAAATTTAAACCCAAAACAGAATGTTCGTTTTAATCAAGGAAAAAATGCCCGATTTTTTCCTGGCTTGCTGAAATTTTTCACAGACATTGGAATTAAAATATTCTAACTCTTAAAACGGACAACTTTTTCATTTCAAGTAGTAAAACCTCAACTGAAAATTGAAGCACTCAAAGTGGAACTATTTTGAATTTTAAACTATGTCCTGTATTAAAATTGTAGCTTGGAAAACATGTTTAATTCAGAAATTTGTAAGTTAACTCTCAATAAATTGAGTAATTTAAAAATTTCTGATGTAAACATATAGACGTACACACAATATTTACAATGCTCTAAATTAAGACTAGTCCTGCTTTTAAACTAACATTTAAAAAAATTTAAGACATGCCTCTCTTCCAATTAATTACAAAATTGAAAAAAAACCTTCCGCCCTTTCATCTTCCAATTTAAAAAAAAACCATTGATAACCAAGTTTTCATCCCTTTAAACTCAATAAATATTTTTTAAACTTGAAAAAAGGGCCTCTTCCAATTCAGAAAAAATTAAAAAATTAAATTTCCTTCATTCCAACTCAGTAAAAATGTTAAAAATATAAAATTATTCCTTTAATTCATAAAATATTGAAAACCAAAATTTCCACCTTTCTAACTTGATAAAAGTCTTAAAAACGTAAAGTCACCCTCTGTTATTTCAAAAAATTAAAAACTATAATTTTCTTCTTTAAAATTCAATAAAAATGTTTTTAAACCAAATTTTCCCGCCTTCAATCAATAAAAATATAAAAAACAAAAAAGTTCCTCTTCCAATTGCGAGGGAAGGAAAAACACCAAAATTTCTTCAATTTCAAAAATTATATTTATGAAACTTGAACGTTATTCTTGTACATACACCTTCTCATGTTGGATTATTTTATTATAAATCCATTTCAAATTCATAATTATTCTTTATTTTGTTTATCTATAAAGTAAAATTCAACACCTACACTTACAAACAAAAAAATAAAACATGAAAGAATTAAAATTATAATGTATTCTTAACAGACTCAGAATCTTCTTGTAAAATCAATTATTGTTCAATTTTTAACACTCTAACTACATCTCAGTTTCGAAAATACATGATTAATTTATATTTACAGTTGATTAACTTCAAACATTTTATCGCAAATTTTCCAAAATAAATATTTTAATTTTTTAAATATTTAAAACTGAGTTTTTAAATTCTTTAAATTAAAAATGTACGCTCCCACACATGATGAGATATCGGCGGGATACCTCATTTATCTCCCAGGATATCGTGGGCATATCCCAGGAGATCCTAGGGATATCGCAAATAATATCGTGAAGGGCGGAAATCTCGATATCCCTGGAATGTCCCAAGAATACCTCAGAATATCCTCAGGATATCTCATTAATGTCCCAATTTTATATGCCAAGGATGTTCCCAAGATATCCCAATTCTATAATTTAGTATATTACTGGTAAAGTCCCCTCTAAGGTCACTTTCGGGTAAAATCCATCATGGCTGTCAGTGTGCGAAAACTGCGCCGCGGTACATTATAACAGCCAAGTTGAAAATTTTTAGAAAATGACTTGTTTTTTTATTGTAAGTAGGCTGTTATTGGTTATTAAAATTATTCGCGGTAATATTGTTTTGCTAATCATACTGAGATAGGATTTTGAAAGAAACCGAATATTCGAGATTTGTACAAAGTGTTTTCTTTTAAACGGATGTTTCTGAATTTTGATCTTTTTAGGCATTCTACATATTTTAATAAATTTGCATTTCAGAAATATTAGATTCCATTGCCAAAATTCTGTATATCCCGCACAGGACATTGAGTGGATATCGTACGGAGCGGAAATCTCGATATCCTTGGAATATGCCACGAATCTC
>JAWWLR010000149.1:38010695-38022597 GCA_035041075.1 Acraspis erinacei
GTCTATATCCCACACAGGACATTGAGTGGATATCGTACGGAGCGGAAATCTCGATATCCTTGGAATATGCCACGAATCTCCTGGGGCATTTTTTAGGATATCCCATTTCCTGCCGAGATATCCTATAGGGATATGCCAAAGATATCATTGTGTTGTGAGGGCTTGAAAATGAAGGGCTGAAAGAAAAAAATGTTTAAAGTAAAGGATTTTAGAATTCCGCTTTGTAATCTGAATGATTTCATGATTGAAAAAGGTAGCAATTGAACTTAACATTTAAAAACATTTTGAAATCGAACTTGTAAATTTATAAAATTTGCAAAGAATCAAATATATAAATGTTGAATTACAGAAACTTTAAAATAAAAAATTTGCAAATTCGTAAAATTCCCGAATAATGAATAAATTTACTGTCATTTCCTGGTCCAGAGAGCACCCTGATAAAATGAAACCATTTTAATTTTATTAGCCAAAGCAACACTTTAACTCTCTAAAATTTTTAACACTTGAGATTAAGCAATTTTATATCCACACTAAGTCGAAGAATAATTTTGAAAAATATATAACTAAAATTAATTATCAAAACTCTATTTTTAAAGTGTAATTAAGTTGTAAAACTGTTACATAAAGGTACCGGTCCTACCACATCCAAGGGCCAGATTTTCTGGAGATGATAAGGGGTTTCAAGAAAACAGGATGCAGAGGATGGGGACCACAGAAGATGAGGAAGAAGAAGAAGAGGAAGATGATAGATCAAGTGAACAACACTTTCTGAACTCGAGACTGATCTGCGCAGCTTGTCATCTGACGATCAGTTCTACGAATCTCGGTGATAATAACGTACATTACGAGCAAGCCCTTGCCTGTTCACAAGGACATCTTCTGTGTCATCGCTGTGTGCAACGTTTCGCTATCCAATCGGGTAATAGTATATTGCGATACAAGTGCGCGAATATTTCAATGCCCGCACAAGTGGGAAGACGTTGCACAAACCCGAAGGTGAGTCGTAGGGAACTGAAGACGAGCCCGCAGGGCGAGTCGAGGTGTACCGAAGATGAACCGATGGGTGAGTTTTAGGTTTTTGCAAAATGTCACATTTCAAGGTCACAGAATTGTACAATCAAAATAATTTTAAACAAAATTGATATACACTCAACTCCCAATAAAAGACGCGGGGCCGAAATAGAGGATCAAGCTCAAGCGTGAAAAACAGCTCGAGGGCCGCACTCTCAATGCGTTATTTGTAATTCAAAATTGTAATAAATTGAGCGAATCGCTTGTGTTTCAAAGAAATGTATGAAACTTGTTGATGCCATATTATTATTTGTAGCTAGCGTTACTTTAATCTTTAGCATTCAAAAATTTATTCGATTATATCTCTTTCAAAATGATTCGACGCAGAATTGAAAATAATTGAACAAATTTAATGCGATTCAAGAAAATTCTAAAGAATTGCACAGAATTTTAATTATTTTAGAAACAGCAGTAATTAAATCCTTGTTATAAAACGATTTTTGAACGTATTTTCGGGTTTCGAATTGCAGTCTTATATTCGAAGAAAAGTACTCATTGAGTACAAAAAAGTAGCTCAAAAATGAAGATTAATCATTTACATTAGTGATAAAAATTATTGCAGATGAAACCAGCAAATTCAAATATCAGATAATTGCACAATTTTTAATTGCAGCCAGTCACAATTATTTATGAACATGAATGATTTACGCCATTAAAAAATTGAACGTGTTCATTCTAAGATCTTTCACCATTGAATTTTTGCAATAAATTCAATTTAAAATTTAGTATCGAAATAGTCAAAACTAATGAATTTTGAATGAAACATAGAAAAATAGCAATAAAAATAATAAATAACCTAGAAATAATAAATAGCATAGAAAATATAAAACCCGACCATATTTAATAATCTTTTATACTAAAATATTTAAAACTGAAAAATTAAAAAATGTGTTTTTTTTATAGACATGGGATGCCTCCTGTGTGCAGCAGAATCACAAAAATCACCCTCAACCTGTTCAAGATCAAGTAGTAGTAATCATAGTCTCGAAAATGTGCGTAGCAGGTCATCTTCTGTGCCTCAGGAAGAACACGTGCAGCCAAAAAAGACAGAAGAGATATATGCGATTCCTCGAACTCGATACCCTCCATCTTTGCCAAGTGCATCAACAAGAAGACCACAATTTGATGGTTTGCACAGAACAGATTCAAATTATGAGTGGGGAACAGAATACGGAGACCCCAGAGATGATCGTTTCGGTTATGAAAGCAGACAGTATCAACAGAAGAGCTACTGCAGTCTAATCAGGAAAGATGAACCGGAAGCTTCTAATTCAGAAATGAGAGTTAATGGACAAATGGTCTCAGACTGTTCACGACGCCCAATTCGATGTCCACGTCTCGACTGTGCCATGACTGTAGCTTTATCAGCCTTGACTCATCATTTTCTCTTTGATCATCCTGAGGTTCCAATCCTGAGCGTTGAACCTGGAGCCAAAAGTACTTTGATAGTCAGTTTCAATGCTCTTACTTCTGGCACAAGCAAGTGTCTTGCTCTTTTGCTCGTCTCTGGTAAACTATCGTAAGTTTTTTTATGTATCAATTTTGAAATGCACATATGCTGTACATTTCAATCAGAAAAAATCGCTGAATACGAAAACCATTCAAATTTTCAAGTCTCAAATTACTAGAATTTCAGAAACCTTTCAACATTTTTTCGAAAATCTTAGATTTTTCATTGAACATATTATAAAACTTCCTTATTCTGGTTAAACAATTGTTCCATGCTGTAAAACTCTACATTATTATAGATCGCATTAAGTTGTTACTCAGTGGCGCAACTACTACTTAGATAATGTTTAGTGCATTTCCTGGTGATAAATTAAAAAAAAAATTAATGTTTGGTTGAAGATTCATCATTACAGTTGAATGTTCAACTTATTGCTTTGAATTAAATTATTTGTTAAAAATGCATATTTTCGGGTTTAAAATGCAACTGTTTTGTACATATTTCGACTTTTAGAAATATAAATTCAACAATTTTGTTGAAAATTCGTCTTTTTGGTAGATCATTAATCTGTTTGGTGGAAAATTCATCTTTTTGTTTGAAATTTTACCATTTGATTACAAATTAATCTTTTTTTAAATTAAACTACTTTGTTGAAAGTTGAACTACTTTGTTAAAAATTCATTTTATGTAATTTCACCTCTTTGGTCAAAAATGTAACTTATTTGGTGGAAAATTCGTTTTTGTTGTTTTAAAAAATTAATTTTTTTACCTGAAAATTTAACGATTGAAAATTTAACTATTTGGTCAAAATATCAACTATTTAGTTAAAAGTTTAACTATTGGGTTGAAAATTCGTCATTTTTTTCGTTTATTTTTTTAAAGTTCAAATATTTGGTTGATAACTCAACTATTTTGTGAAAAATTAATTTTTGTGTTATTGAAAATTTTTCTTTTTGGTTTGAAAATTCATCTATTTTGGTAGAAAATCTTTAATAGGTTGAAACTTCAACTATTTTTTGAACATGTCATATATTTCGATTTGAAATCTCAGGAATTGAAAGCGTTCATATTGAATTCAATGTGGTAACTACATTAGCTTTATTAAAAATAATGTATTCCCCTTTGGTGAGCAAAGGGGGGGGGGTATTTTTGTTATATTCTCTGTGTTATATTTCCGGTCTGGTACTGCTCTTTTTTATTTTCAAAGGGATTTCCTAACCATTTTTTCGGTGGGCCTCCACGTTTCTACTGACGCTACTGTTGTCATTTTGAATTTAATAACAATTTCTCATATTTTGTAAAGTCCATATTTAAATTAATCAAAATATCTTTCCTCAATCAGAGGTGCTGCAGCAAACCTATTCAACGGAAGTCAAATCCATGCGAAATATAGGAACCGACTGCCACTTCCAGTCCTGGCTGCTCGTTTGAAACCTACTAATCAGCCCGGAATTCAAAACGCAATCAAAGCCAGTGGAGAAGGTCAAACCCCAGGAGACGTGATAATAGCGTGGGTCGCAGGTCTCGACTTTGGAAGTTCAGTTTCAAGGCCCTTACGTTGCAGTCTCCAAGTAATTATTTTCTAAATTTTCATCTAAAATTAACAATTCCTTCTGAAAATACTTTAATCCAGAAGCGCACACTAAATATTCTCTCAATTAAATAGTACCTCAAAGTTTGAGGATTATTACTCTGCAGTTTGATATCTGTGAAAAAACTCTCTGGTTAAAAGTTACCCTGTCAGAGTGGCTGCGCCTTGAACGATTTTAAATTTATGATCATTTCCCGGTTTCCTCCGCGTAAATTTTTCACCTTCACTGTCTGGAGAAGTTTACTTCTTTTTGGAATGTTCACCTGCCAACTCGGAATTTCAGTTCTTTCGGAAAATTTCATTTTCAAAATAAGAATTGCAGATATTTCTTCCAAAATCCCGTGTTCTAAATCATAATTACAGTTTTTATTTTTTATTTTAAAACTTTAATCTTTCCCCTTCTTTTAAATATTGACATGTACCATTTCGGATAAATACTAATTTACATGTTGGACTGTTTACAAGGTTTCAAGATTTCAAAAAATAAAAATTGCAAACAGCATCATTGAGCATCATTATAGTCATTGCCGGCAATAAAGTGTTTTTATCATTGTCCGTTTCGAATGCGTATAGTCGAATGAAAAATCCCGGTCACTGAATCCAGAGGCGGCGGAGCCCTAGGAGGCACAGGGAGCTATGCCCCCCCCCCCCTAGAAATCAAGCAGGGAGGGACAAAGTATTAATTTGCCCACCTCGGAAATCGAATGATTAAATTCATCCCATCGTTAATGTTTTTCCAAAACAGAAATTCTCATTTTTTTCCTACACCACTGCGGCTAAGAAACGATAGGAAAATTTCCAGCCATGTGAAAATAATCCTAACTTAGCTAGGATGGATACTCGAACCCTTTAAATTCTTTCTTTCCTTGTTCAATCTTTGAAATATATATGAAATCTTTGCGAAATATTTTCAATATTTATGAAATCTTTATGAAATCATTGCCACCTTTGTCAAGTCTTATTGAAATACACTGAAACCGCGTTTATATCCTCTCTCTCTTATATCCTCTCGCGCTTATATCCCTGCATAACTCTCATTTATATCCGCTCGAGATCCACCACTTCGCAATACCACGTGACAAACAAGCCAATGAGAGCGAGCGCGAGCATTTCCCCTTCGCTGAGCAGCATTGGTGGGATCCCCTTCCAAGAGGACATAACTGAATGTTTACGTTCTCGGACAGCGGATATAAACGCAGTTCTAGTGTATTTAAAATATTGTCTTATATTTGTGAAGCCTTCTAAATCTATCCGAAATCTTTAAAATAATTCAGGACTTATTGAAATCTTTGTGTAATCTTTGAAATCTACCGACAAATTTTTTAAATTTTTGAAATATTTTTCAAAAATGTGGTAAAATTTGTGAAATTTTTGGGAAATCATTGAAATATTTTTGGACTCTTTAAAATCAATATGAAATCTTTGTGAAATCTTTTAGGTTTATCCGAATTCTTCGCGAAATATTTTCAATCTTTGTGAAATCAATAATTTTTTTAAATCTTTGGAAATATTTCTCAGCGGGCACGAAATTTAAAGACGTGTTCAGAACGTCCTAAAGATGTTTTTAGGACGTTGGGGTTAAAATGCGCTTTTAGAACGTCCAAAAAAACGTTTAAAGTTAGGCCAAAAACATCTAGTGTTCCAAATACGTCCTGAAAACGTCTTTGAAACATAGTACGTTTTTAGAACTTTATTCGGCCTGACTTTGAACGTTCTAAAAACGTCTTGAGATATCTTTGTAAAATCATGTGAATTCTTCAAAAATCTTTGCGAAATATTTTTTAAATATTCTGCATTATTTGTCAAGTTACTGAAATCTTTGCGAAATCTTTGAGAACTAATTGAAGTCTTTGTGAAATCTTTTAAATATATCCGAAAGCTTGGAAATCTTTTTTCAATCTTTGAAATCTATCTCAAATCTTTGGTAAACTATTGCAATCTTTGTAAAATCTTAGTAATATTTGAGAAATCATTCAAATATTTGTGAAATCATTTTGAACCCTTTAAAAATCGTTTCGAAATATTGGAAATATTTTTGCAATTATTGAAATATTTGTGAAATTTTTAGCAATATGAATTTCATACCTTTATTATTTATTGACTATTTATTGTTTATATTCAATTTTTACATAGTATATTATTATTATACTATATACAAAATTGTAGAATTATAATAAATATAATAAATAAATAAAATAATAATAAAATTTTTAAAATAAGAAAAAGAAAATAAGAAAAGTCTAGAAAAAAGGCTCGGCCGCTTCTGACTGAATCAAATTACTCTTTCTTTCCCGGTTTCTTCCTGGTGAAAAAAATTCTCTCGCTTTCGAGAGCCATTGGTCCACTTCTAGACTTAAAAATGACAGAAGGAAGGAATCTAAACATTACATGAATCTTACAGGCAGTCGACAGTATAGAATCTGAGGGACTTCGATCACTGACATATACTGGACCAATCAATTCCCTACGAACAGCTCAAAAGCCCTATGAAGTTTTCTTGTCTGGTGACTGTCTTGTTCTTCACGAAGGGCTCGTAAACCAGATTTCTTCCGGTTCAACGAGTCTAAATGTCAATGTAGTCGTTCATTAACTCCTCCTCTCCTCTCACGCCGTTTAATTCTGATGTTTTCTTTCAAACCAAAAAGGCATGTAAGTACTGAATTAAAAGTTCAATTTAGAAGAGATCATGGACATCAAGAATAGCAAATTTTCACCAAACTGGAACATATTAACTGTAAACGAGGAGATTATATAGAAAACGATGTTATTATTAGAAAATAGTTATAAAAGTAGGATACAAAATTATAAAACGTAATAATTATAGACTGGTCATAGCAGGTGGACGGGCATACGCCTTGGGAATGAATCCATATTTTCGTGTCTTCGGTGCATATGCCCAAAGCCACCCATCCACCGTTTGATTTCCAAGATCGGCATAAATCCAATCGGCTCGCCTCACGGATAAATCGTCCGGCGCCTGCGCCTTGTAGTCATAAAGCACGACTAACTCTGTTCCCGTCGTCTCATCCCGAAAGTCCCTCATATCCTTCTGCTGCAACTGCTCACTGCCAGAGACGTTCCCATTGGTTGCGCCTGCAATTCAAGAAACGATCGTGAGCATTTTTCTAGTTTTAGGAAAGTATATTTTTAGATTGTAAATGTCCTGTATCAGTGTATGTATGTACTATATACTTGTACTCCGATCAAAAATAATAAAACGCATTAATGGAAGGCAGCAAAAGGATTGTTTATTAATTAGGGTTACCAGACGTCCTGGATTTACAGGACATGTCCTGGTTTTGCCCCATCTGTCCTAGTGTCCTGGTTTTCTCTTCAGAACTATTAAAATGTCCTGTTTTTTACAGAAGCAAATTTTTTTGGAGGAATTTTATGATTTTTAACGCCAATTGCGAGATTGCTATAAAAAAATCAAGAATATTTCCTCGAGAATTTTTTGAACAGTATAGATGCCCAGGAGTGAAATTCTGCGTATATTTCCTCATGAATATACCCAACCATGCGGAAATTTTAAATCTTCCCCTGTGGAATTGCACGCGAATTTATACAAACACGTGAAAATACTCATGATAATTTGAAATCTTCGTTTAAAAAATCGACTACTTGGTTGAAGATTGAACTATTTTGTTGAAAATTATTCTTTTACTTGCATAATAATTAATTTTTTAACTGAAAATTCAACGAATTTATTCGTGGTTGAAAATAGATCGTGTTTAGACCTTTTACACCAGTATTCGTCTTTTTTTGTTAAAAAAATAATCTTCTCAATTTAAAATTCAACCAATTGGTTAAAAATTGAACTACATTGTTAAAAAATTAATTTTATGAGTTAAAGATGCATCTCTTTGGTTGAAATTTTTTTTATTTCTTGTTGCTGAAAATTGCTTGTCTTTGGTTTAAAATTCAACTATTTGGGTGAAAATTAACTTTTTTGTTGAAAATGAAATTTTTTTGTGAGAAGTTTAATCTTCTTTTCGAAAATTTGATTGAAATTCATCTTTGGAAGTTCAAAAGTGAACTATTCAGTTGATAATTCGTCACTTTTGCTTGAAAGTTCAAATATTTGGTTGTAAATGCAATTAACTGGTTCAAAATTAATTTTTTTGAAAATTCCAAAATTTGGTTAAAAATTCGGCTACTTGGGTGGAGGTTGAACTACTTTGTTGAAAACTCTTTTTTTTCTAGAATAAAAAATAATTTTTTTAACTGAAAAATTAACGATTTAATTCTTGGTTGCAAATCGCTCGTTTTTAGTCATTTCCAACCAGAATTATCGTTTTTTTTGGTTATAAAATTAATCTTCTTAATTGAAAACTCATACACTTGGTTCAAAATTGAACTACTTTGTTAGAAAATTAATTTTATGAGTTGAAAATCCACCTCTTTGTTTGAAAATTCTTTTCTTTTGTTATTGAAAATTGATAGTTTTTAGTTTCAAATTTAACTGGAAGAAAAGTTCTCAGTTGAAAATTCAAATGTCTTCTGAAAAATTTGTCTGTTTGGCTTGAAGATTCGACTACTTGGTTAAAAACGAAACTTTTTGTTTGCAGTTTAATCTTTTTTAATCGAAAATTCAAATATTTTATTCAAATTCATCTTTGCAGGTTCAAAAGTCAACTATTGGGTTGAAAATTCGTCACTTTTGCTTGAAAGTTAAAATATTTGGTTGTAAATGCAATTGTTTGGTCCATAATTAAACCTTTTTTTGAAAATTCAACAATTTGCTTAAAAATTCAAGAATGTTCTTGAAAATTGAAATACTTATCATAAATTCAACTATTTCGTTAAAAAATCATCTTTTGTGTTCGAAAATTTAACTGCATCATTGAAAAATTTTCTTATTAGAATGAAAATTAATCTTTTTTTTAGTGAAGAATTCATCTGTTTTGGTAAAAAATTGGTGGTTGAAGTTAATTGTTTTTCGTTTAAAAATTCGACTATTTGGTTGAAAACTAAAATTTAAGAAATTTAAACTAGATTAAAATCCAAATTAAAAATCTTATTCAACGTCCAATCATGAAATTGATGCACAGTCCTGTAAAAAAACAAGAATCCAACGACCAAATTTGGACCACAACGAACACACAAAACATGTTTCAATTGTGATCTGAAAAAAATTTTAAACCAAAATTTCAGACAAAAATAAAAAATCACAATAAAAGAACATTGAAAATAAAAAATAAAATTATATTACCAACGTTTCGGCACTCATACAGTACCCTTATCAAGGCAAGAAAACTATAAAAAAAGTAGCACCAAAGAACAGGTGTTCTCTCTTTGATACCTGAGAATCGAATAAAAGTTGAAAATTCATCTTTTATTGGTAGAAAATTTAACTATTTGGTTAAAAGTTCGTATCTTTTGCTTCCAAGTTCAACTATTTGTTCCACGTCTCATTTTTAATATAGTAATAAAAAAGATTTGTAATTCAAAACCCAATAACTGACGCTCTGTACTGGTTTCATATCTTCTTCTTTTTTTCAATTGTCTAACCTCTTACCTTTTTTTAAAACATTTTTCTAATCACCTTCCTGGAAGAAGCTTCTAATGTGTCCCCTAAGGGTTTACATTTTTCTTTCACCTTCTTCGCTATTCCTTTACACACCCTCCACACACTTTCTTGGTTAATCACCTTCCTCTTCCTTAAAGTTTTTAAATACTCAGCATCAAAGTATTCAGCATCAAAGTACCAACCAAATTTGAACCTCAAATTTTAGATGTTCATATTCTACAAAAAGCCACTTTTATAAGGGTTTTCTCTCTACTCTATGCAAACTCATTTTCTCATCATTTAGAAACTCTATATAGCAGGAGTATAAGTTTTTATATTTTGTTTAAACTAAATATTGCATTCTATTCCTTGGAACTAGATAATTTTTTTAAATTGCACTTTTTTAGTCTCAATTCAGAAACATTTCATCTCAAGGGCAAGCTTTTTTTATCTTTCAATGATGATTTCGATTTTACAGAATGTTATTTCGAACTCCTAAAAAATTCCGATTTTGTTGGTTATCTAGTTCTGAACTGCAACCCTTCAATTCATCTTTCTTGGTTAATAATTCATATTTTCCCGTTAAAAATTTAACTGTTCTCTAAAAAATTCGACCTTTTGGCTTGAAAACTCAACTCTTTCTTTGAAAATTTATCGTTTTTTATTGAAAATTAATCCTTCTTGATTGAAAATGCAACTATTTTGTCTTGAAATTTTAAGCATTTCACATTGAATTGAAAATGGTACCTATACATCAATTTTATTTAAAAGAATTGTGGTTTAAGTGATATTTAGAGTTAAAAATAACGTTTAAATTTACAAGTAGTTAGATTAATCGCCTATGCTTCAAGTTATAAAATATTAGAGAAGTATGTTTTTGCAGTTTTCCAAAAATTGTTAGCAAATAAGAAGCTGGTTTTTTGAAATTTTTAACTGACCTATTCCATGAGGATCGCCAGCAGCAGTGGTGGTAGTTGTTGTTGACGTTGTCGTTGCAGCGTAGGAATGAAGTACGTGACCTGGATAGACGAAACCGGATGGCACAAATCCTTCGTTTCCATCACAATGTCTCAAGACCCAAAACCAATCAGGGTCGTCTCGATTCAAAACAGTAACAAATTCGCCTCTTTCTACACTCACGTCGTTTTCATCTCGTGCAACAAACGTATATAAGACGATATATCTCCCTGCAGAAGGATCCTATAATCGATTTCAATAATTATTTAATTGTAAGTAATTTTTGTTGAGTCGAGTGTAATGGATATTGTTCTAATTCAGACCTGCTCAACGATGTAAAATCCCTGACCGATGTCAGAGTAGCCGTTTTAATCACTTTAAAATATTTCCGGTTTTTTTCCCGGGTCACATCCATTTTTCACGATCAATGAAATAATTTAAAAATTCGAACTCTAAAGCTAAAAACTTTTCCATTTAAATTAATAGAAACTGAGTTGTAAATCATTTAAAGCAATTTTATGCTGGAAATATTAAAAATTGAACGATTACATTTTTGCTATAAACTGAACACTTTGATTTTAAATAGTATTCAAATCCTTATAAAGCTTCAAAATCTTGAAACATGTACATTTTGTTATACATTTATCCAAATTTTAAATTAATTTATAAATTTTTTCAGAACTTCTAAGCATTTTTTAAATGATTCCAATTCTTCCTACCATTTTTTTAAATCCAGAAAAATAAAATATATTTCATTAAAATCTTCCAGATTCATTTTTTACAATTTTGTAAACCTTTTTCAATATCCTCTTAAAACTGATTTTTCAACATAAAAAGTAATTTTCAATTTTCCTAGGAATCTTAAGAATTTTTTTATGCGTTTCATAATTTTTAAAAAGTTTATCAATTTTTTGCTCGAAATCTGCCAAAATCTATACTTTGTTTTAAATTGGGCTATGGGCTATTTGCAATGAAATTTCGGTACACAAAGCCGAATTTTGTGGGTAAACGTAGACACTTCGTTTACATTATTTTAAATATTTTCAAATTTTTAATTAATTTTGAATCTTTTCAGACCTTCTAAATATCTCTTCAGTTTACTGAAACTTTTTCTAGAAATTATAGGTTTTCAATATTTATTATAAATCAAAATTCAACAATTTTACTTGTAAATTAAAATTTTTTAAATAGAACAATTAAAGTTGTAAAGTTCCAAGTTTCTTCCTTTTAGTTTTGAACGTTTGATTTATAATTGAACCGCCGCATCGTAGAACGGGATATAAAATATTTTTCGAGGAGTGGGAGGGCCCCTAGTCGCTTTTTGGAA
>JAWWLR010000149.1:38054644-38064829 GCA_035041075.1 Acraspis erinacei
CGACGAACCACTGGTCGCGAGTTTACGCATATTTTTTTAGCGCCAAGTCAAGTCGAAATGCGAAGTAAAACGTGACGTCCACTTCGCCCGATGCAGGATACACAATGCTAACGCAGCATAGCCCTGAGATCATGCCCTGATATGCGCGACCGCACGCTATTTTCCGAGTCGTGTGTTCTCACGGTATCTCTCACATACACAGGAGTGTATTGCGAAGGTGCTCATGGATGAGGACAGATTGAGATAGTGTAGAGGCATAAACAGTATGTGTATAAGGTCATAAAGACGAAGCGAGGTTTGAGTGTGGAAAGGCGAGCCTTCGCTGAGATTGTGTGCAAGCCCATGTATGAGGGAGGCTATGTTTTGCGCACACATTTAGAAGGAATGGGGTGTGCACATGAAGGAGTTCATGAGCATGTGGTCGCCGCTGGTGGCAACGAGGAATCTCCGTAAACTGTACATGTCTGTCTACTTCCCCTTCACGGCGGCGGCGGCCATATTCCCCTTGCTCCACTACCACAGAGACGCGCCATCATCGCCGACGCCTTTGCCCCTTCTCGCGCAGTGCAGTCCGCACACAAGAGACTGTCTGTCTACCTCTTTGGCTGACCTTCTCACTTGCGCCAACGAACAGAGAATCCATGTCAGGGGCGGCTCAACAAAGAACAGGTCCCCATCTCTTACCCACCCGCTTGTCAGGTGGTCCTTTTTCTCTAAAAACATACTCATCTCGATAAGAACGCATTCCATCAAGCTATCTATCTATCTATCTTCTGCAGTATTAATGCATTCCTCGAGGGCTGCGCATCTGGGCTCTTAAATGAATAGTCTGATTTCCTTCATTTCCAGTGATTAAGTAATTTCTTTTTGTTTCCTAAAAAGTAGCCTAATCAATACACAAGTAGTTAAAAGGTAACATTAATTTCTTACCTAATTTTAGCAAATAAAAAGGTCTGAAAAAAGTGCTTGGAAAGAGGAGAATTTAGAGCTTGTACTATAATATAAAAAATACGCTTGGTAATGATAAACAAAGAAGAGCCTCTAAAATATCCCAACAATTATGAATAATAAAAATCTATTGGGGAACATCCATCAATTATGTCAGGATGATTTTTGAAATTTTAGAACCCCTCCCCTAAGTAAGAATTCGTAAGATTTTTTTACTTTTAAAGCCATGTATTTTCACGACAATTTTACATGATTTCAAAGGATTTTAAGAGATTTGAAAATATTCCAAATATCCACGAATTTTCGAGGATTTCGTAAACTTTCAAATACTTAACGGGATTTCCCAATATTCTACAGGATTTTAAGGACTTCTGAAAAGTTTTAATGGCTTTTAAAAGATGTTATTGGACTTTAAAAGATTTGAACGGATTTAAAAAAATATTAAAGGATTTAAAAATATCTGAAAATATTCCCACGGATTTTAAAGATTTCAATTAAGTTTAAAGGAATAAAAAATATTTTACAGAATTTAAAGGATTTTAAAGAAAGTTTAGAAATTTAAAGAAAATTCTGCGGATTTCAAAGAATTGCAAGTGCTTTATATGAGATTTTGAAGACTAAGAATTTTAAAAGATTGCACTGAATCTCAAACTTTTAAAGAACTTCAAAGGATTTCCACAGTTTTTAAAGGATATCAAGTGAATTCCATGGTTTCATGATTGGAATGATTGGATGATGAGGATTTAAATAATCTTAAAGGATTTACAAAATCTTCGAAAGAATTCAGGGGATTTTGAAGGATTGCAAAGATTGTCAGGGATTACAAGAGAAATCATAAACTTTAAGGGTAAACAGCTTGTAATAAAAAAAAACGACTTGAAATTCTGACATGAAAGTTAAAAAAATGTAAACCATGAATTCTTTTAACTGTTTTATTTATACAATTGGAAACATTGAAAATTGCACAAACTCGAAAGTTTGTCGTTAAAAGTGAAGTAATAAAAAAAAATCTCATGAAAATAACAATTCAGTTTAGTCTCGAGTTTATAGTTAGGTTTTGCGAGAAATGCATCTTGTCAACCCTTTGGACCCTCCGGAATCTGAAACTGCCAATGAATGATAGTTCAATTTAAAATATATACATATATATTGAAGAATTTTCGGCACTTTATCCTATTAAAAGGCATCAAGTTAATATTGATCTAAAATGCAGTGTCATACGTTACAGCTGTATGTGTAATAGTAAAATTGACTTCATATTTAACTTTTCCAACAAAGGCAATTCTTCAAAGAGAAATGTGAATAAGGCACTTGTAGATTGTTTCGTAAAAAACAGTTAATATGAAATCAATAAAGTGAGTTATTTTATTTATTGTTTTACGACGAGAATAGTTCAAAAATTAACACATTTTTCTCGTAAGGTGATTTTCTTCTCAATCTTTTGCTGTAAGAAGTATATTTTTTTTTGAAATTTTATTGACGTACACTTACAATTTCTCCGGTATTGTTTATTGAGTTTTTTCATCATAACAAAAATGACAATAAAGCAGTGTAAATTTTGCATATTGAATTTTGTTTAAAAATTACCTGTTATATCTATTAGTCAGGCAGAGAAAAGTTTTAAAAATGATTATTTTAATGAATACCGTTTTTTACTATAATAAAACCTAATAACTAATAAAAAGGAAAAACTTCCATATACTGAAAATCCCCAATATGGGGCCTATATAGGAAACTATATGTAAACCCCTCTCTAAATTCGAATAAAAAAAAATTCGCTGAGAATTAGTGTCATTTCGCTAGATATTAGAGATGCACTCCTGGTTATTTAAATCAGTGAATTTTTACAGCGAATCATTAAGCTATGTGCCTCAACTGTTAAATTGAGAAAATGAGGTTCAAAGTTTAACAATAATATACTCTACACGAACGTTGTCAAATGTCGAAATAAGTTTATCGTATAAAAATGCTGCATGATCAAGAACGTATTAGCACAAATTTTAATACTATCATATGAATGTATTTTAGCAGATGTGGAAAATTGATTTTGGACATTTGAGTAATATTCCGATCGTTACTTTAAAGGTTAAATATATTTTCTAAAATTGTTATTTCTCAAAGGCAACTTAGGTTATCCATATAAAATATGCCTTACGAAGGTGGCATTTTTTCTCTTATTGAAATTCTGAAAAAGACATGGAGTGAGATAATTCTAGCTTTAATTAACGTCACTATTTTATTTAAGAATTGCAACAGCTGAAGGAATAAGTTTCAGAGATAGTTGTATTACAAAAACAAATTTAACCCTTACATTGGGAACTGGACAGAAACATAAAAACAAAAATAAATTTTCTATTTTTCAATTTAATTATTCAAAAAGTTAATTTCTGTTTTACTAGCATCATCATTTTTTTAAATTATTCAATATAAAATGGGTATTTATATCCAATTTCATTTTTCTTACATTTAATGAAAAATATTTGTTATTGAGGACCAAAACATGCGAAAACTGAATTGCCTTTAGTTCTGCGTAGAAGTATTCCATGACAACTTCATCTGCGCAGTGTTTTTTGCTGCCCATTACAAATAAAATAGACCTAAAGTATTATACGAAAAAAGGTTATGTTGTTCAAATGGTATAATATCCTTCAATTTTCCGGCATTTCCAAAATGTATTCTGGCAGAGAAAGTCGATAGTTCTATAAAATGAATTGTGTACAGTGTACAACTACAAGAAACATGTTTGTGAGCGTTTTATATATTTTTAAATCTTATCTTACGTATTTCAGGACCAATCTGGTCCAGATCCTGCTGTACCAGAATCTTGTGCCTGAACCGCACGTACGCCAATGTGCCAGACTGCAACCAGATTCTTATTTTTGTGCCGCCCAGTTGGCGCCAGTCTGCAGCTAGCTTGCTACTAGGGTCCTAGAAACCTAACCTCAAAAATGATCTATCATTCCCTTTTCCTTGATAAATTTCTCTACTCGTTCAACAATAAAAATGTGTTTTTAAAGAACATACATAGAAGAATTCAATAAAATTTGATTGACTTTAGAAAAACAACGCGAAAGTTGTACATGTATTTTTTGTTATGGTCGACATGGACGAACACATACTTTTGTGCATGTTGCTGGCGACAGCGCGCAAAGTCGCGAACCGCGAACGGTGTCGGTCAGCGGTCGGCCGAGCGTCTAGTCATGTGACCTTCCCGTCAAAATAGCCTATCCTATACGTTCCCTGCACACGCGACATACACACACCCATTCACATGCTTTGTGTGAGTTTTACGCGTGCGCAATGTTCACCTTGTAAAAGGAGTAGTGCACATACACAGATGCAAAATATTGTACACTAAACCAGTGAATAACACCAACATTACTCAGTGTCAGTGGTTGGTACAGTGATATAGTCGGTACATCGCACCACTCGATGCAGTGGCCACTGGCCACGATATAGATATAGATATAGATTCATGTTTCCAATCGGCCATAGTATTGCCCCGAGTTACCTTCTTCCTGTTTCCTATATTCCACGGTACATTTTCAGGCACGTGCAAATAATTTTCAAGACCAGATCCTGACAATTTTTTATGTAAGAATTATTTTTGTTATAAAAGGAGGAAACCTAATAACTTTAGAGCCAATCTCACTTTTTATTCAAACCATTTTTAGCGTTACAATTTCTGGAATTGATATAAGAAAGTACTGAACTCATGAAGATGTTATCGCATTGTGAGTGCAATGAGCACTGAAGAGAATTTTCTTCATTGGTCTAAATTGGTACAACGACTGTAGAAGTATCTATTAACGCATAAATACAGTTTCAAGAAAAGTCGTGAAACAGTAACTTTTTCCTGTGTACTTGATTTGTAGCGTTTTTCTCTGTAAGCGTATAATTGAACCAATTGGTTAAAGGTCTTTTTCATACTCTCTTTATAAGAGGACGAAAAGTGTATATTATGGATTTTGCAATTATTAAGAGTCATCCATGTAAGAAGAATCTTTGGAACTCTGAGAATTTCTAAACACGAAAATAAATTGAAAGACATCCTCATTGAATTTAAATATTGCATAATGTATTATGAAATCACACATTTTCGCGTATAAATACGTGTCTATTTCACAATTTTGTTCAAATGTACATGCATACGTCAAAGAGTTTGGAATCTCATTAATTTCTCATAAGTATTTCCAGAAATAGTTGAATCCCGCATATTGGTAACGATCGATAAATGAATAATTAACAGTTCATATAAAAATTTCACTGAGATAATTCTCGACCTCATTTAAACTCTAGCTCTTCATTTCTCTTAATTATAGAAGAAAACAGCAATTGCAGCAGTAAAATTCAACTCAAACAAAATCACATGAGAAAAGACTTGAAATAATCGTTACAAGTGACATTTTTTTCTATTTTTTTCAGAATTCATCGAATTTAACTGACTCAAGTATATTTTGTGTTCTTATACAGTGAAATAATATTTGATAAAGTTTCTTTATTTGATGTCATCTGTTTATGAATAAATCGAAAATCCTACTGAGCGATGACTAATTTGTTATCAAAATTATAACCGACTAACCTAATGTCTGCAGAATGAAATCATAAAAAACAAGAAGCAGAGTTCGTGACCCTTCTCGTTAATTTCTACCAGAAGACTCGCGTACGCTGCATGTAACAAAGGAACCCTATTTTGAGCAATTCCTCCTGCAGAGATAATCTGGGATCGTACAATTTATGCTCGCAGGTGTCTATTTATGCTTTAAGTTATCTATTTTTGGCACGTTTTCTTGACTTTATTTTTTAAATCAGGTTAATTATTGCAATGAAAAACATACGGATTAGATAATAATAAATATTTAAGATAGATTTGGCGCCGATGTAAATTTCCTCCTCGATTTCCTCTCTTTATGTTAACAAGAAATGCATTGCTTTACAAAAATATTATTTAGAATCGCACGACCAAACAAAGAGTCCTTACTGCAGTATAACAAATGAGGCATTTTATAAAGTGACTCGATCTCTCCAGAAAAAAATATAGTTTCGAGGAACTTTGGGTATCTGTTTAAAAAATGAGAAAAATCTGCATCCTCCATGGACGCTTTATAAAAACAGATTAAATACCCACGATTTTTGTGATTATCTTTTTTTTTAGGTTGAGTAAGTTGAGTTAGTGGTACACGGTGTAAAATCTCTCAGTTTTGTCGAGTAAATGAAAAGATTAAAAATTACACAGATTTGAGTTCACAAAAGGTTCATTACAAGTTGCTACAAGATTAGTTATAGTATCGTAGAAACAAAGGCCTGTTATGCCAAAAAAACACTTATCTACTCAAAAATTTCGGTTCCAGTACATTCATCTGCTTGAATTTACAAATTACATGAAATTCTATTGATGAATTCAGGGTGAAACCCAAGGTCTCAATTTGCTAGTAATGTTCAGACAAATTGGAATTCATTTTATCACAAACTAAATATTGGATGATTTACAATAAAGACTAGAAAATCAGAAAATTATCGATTACAATTTTAATATAAAATACTTCACAGCATAAAAAGTTCTCAAAATAGGCTAAATAGGGTAATTTTTCACAAAATAGGGTAATAATAAGCGATAAATTCTTTTAAATAAAATAAATCAGGTACCATATTTAATTCAGTATGAAACAATTTTAATACCTAGGCTTTCAACAAAAAAGGGAGTAGTTAAAACAAAATATTTCAATTTTTAACAAAATACACGAATATTCAATAAAATAGTTAAATCCGTGACTAAAACGGATTCTTAAGTTGCAACAAGACAGTACACATTAATACACATTAATTTTCGAAAAATATGCTACGAATTCAAAACTCCACTATTTTTTATAACAGTTTGTGATGTAATTTAGGCTCCTATAACTTGCAAAACCAGACATTTAAAAAGATTCTATTTCTTATAACACTTTTACGTGTTGGCTGAATTTTACGTGTTGGCCTATTCTTCGTAGAACCCATCGATATGTTTCCATATTAACACCCTGATCAGCCGCGGTACTCAGACGATTTTCAATTATATTTCATGTATTTTGTTGAAAATCCGGCCGAAAAAATTAGCTGGTAATAAAAAAAAAACTCGAATTTTTAATCAAAGAGATAAATGTGCAACTTAAGATATGTGTCTTTAAACAAACAAAAAATTATTTTTATCCAAATATTTGTTATCCTGAAAAGATGAATTTTCAACAAAAGCGATTATTTCCAAACACAACAGCTGAATTTTCAATCAAAGAGTTGCATTTTTAAGCAAAAAATATGAATTATCTACAAAGAGTGATAAAGTTTTAATAGAAATTCTGCCCGCCTCGTGGGCACGTTCTCATTGCGCGCGGCTCGCTTTGTTGCAGGTTTGAGAGCGCCTGGGGCGCTCTAGTCTAGTAGACTTATCAACAAAATATAATAAACTTCCAACAAAAAATAGATCAATGTTCTTATTCGATTATATTAATTCAGTTCGCATTTAAGCTAAAAAAAAAAGAAAACGGAAAATTTTCTTGACAATAGGTGAAAAAGAGGAATTCTTTAAGAAAGGAAAGAAGAGGAGAATAGGGGAAAGAGTGTGAATTGATATTCAATATGATTCTCATAATTCATAACACAAATTACTGTAGATTTCTTAGATAGATTAATTTGATTGTCTTTTTTTAGATTATTGGGATTAAGTTTAGATTGTTTTCATCAAAAATACGATCTATTGGTCTCAGTGAAATATTTCTTTGAAATGAGAAAATGTGAATTGATGGAAAGAAAGATATTTGAATGTCAAGCAAATATTTTATAAGCTAAAAAAAACTATTTACCCATATCAAATTTTTGAATATTTGAAGCTAAAAAATATCCAACTTATACAGAAAATTTTCCTAAATGAACAACTCAATACTTTCAGCTTAAATTATAATTAGCATTGTTATTATTATACATATATAATTTAAGCAAATCACATAATTTAAAATCTGGATGAACCTCTGAAACATACAAAGTCGATGAAAAATCCAACTCCAGCAGGAATTGAACTTCGGTTCATTGAGGGTAAAGTCCAGAGCGATGACCACGACGCTGCCGCAACATGGAAACAAATTAAGCAACATTATTAAATGTTTGAGTTTATAAATTACTTCTTTGGAATAAATGTTTTATTGTTATGAATAATTCAATTCTAGTAATCAAGTGCAATATTTTCTTCAACTAAAGAAATAAATATTAATGTAAGCACAATCTCTTGTTTGTCTAAAATACTCCATTGCTATAAATGCATATACACTTTGGGACAAATAAATATATTTCTAATTTAATTAATATTAGTTTGAATCACCTAATTATTTCTTTGATTTAAATAAACCTAAGTCTTCATTAAAGTATGGATAAATGAATCAATTAAAAAAGTCGAACTTATTGAATCAAATAAATTTTTCTTTGAACGACAAATCAGATTTCAACAAATCTAGACCTTTTGAATCAAGAAAATTATTTTCTTGATTGTAAGAAATATTTATTTTAACCAAGAAAATCGAGCCAAAGAATTAATTTCTTTAGATCTGCAAAAGATATGTGTCTGATTTAAATAAAAATTACTACTGTTAAAGCATGTTTTCTTGATGCTAAGAAATAGGATTCAAGTAAATGCATTTACTTGGCACAAAAAATGATTTTTTTATTGTCATAATTAAAAATCATAATTTAATATCAAATATTTTTTTTCCTGAAATGTTTTTCCAAGTCCGGACAGTGTATAACATTTTCTCAAAAGTAAAATGGTACATACCACATGCTCAGAGTTTATTTAAAAAAGCAGTGTCTATGTCTGCTTAAAAAATCAAGCTGTTTCTACCGAGGCTTTGGTACAAATACACAGAAAAAGGCTCGGGAAATAGTTAGACTTAGTTTTGCTCTATCTTCTTTTTTCAGGTCTAACTTCAGTCGTTTCCGGGACGACTTAGTGTATTTTTTTTAAATTACGGCCATTTAAAAAATATTTAAAGGGGAAAAAGTCTTTTCTTGGCTGAAAAGTCCAGAAAAATATTTTAAAGAATTGTTAATCACACAAATAGAGTACCTATTTGTTAAAAAAATGGATTAAACAGTAAAAGATTAACTTTTAAAAAGAGTGCCCTCATAAAAAATGTTCTTAAACCACAAGAACTGTTTTCTTGCATATGCATACATGAAATTTTGGTTGAATCAGACAAATTTTAATTGATTTGTCAACCAAATACTCCATCTACCAAAAGATTTGGTCAAAACAAACAAAAAATTTAGTTCGGTTGAGCAAATATTTTGTTGTCCATATAATAACCATATTCTACACGAAATTTTAATGATTAAAGTAAATCGTTTTCTGAGAGCACCAGTGATATTCATAATCAGGTGGAATTTCTCGGTATTTCAGACCAAAGTTATATTGTGGAGTTTTAGATATCTCAGTGTATACAGAGACTGAACTGGTATAGTAAAATACTTTTGGTTTATTGTTTCATATATATGCAGCACCTGCGAAAGGTTCCAACAAAAAATGTGAAAGAATTGTTGCAACAAATCTTTTGGCTAGTTTAAATAAATCTCTTATTTAAATTAAGTAAATTTCTTGCTAAGATAGAATATGGTATTAAGAAATTAAGAATTGATTTGGTTATAAACTGAAATAATTTTTTTTACTTTAATTTAAAATTGATCATTCCTTATAAAAATGATTGATAAAATCTATATGTTTTTGTCAATTATAATTACAGTTAACGATCGTGCACATAGTATACGTCACACGTTTGTTCTTTGTTTAAATAAAGACGAGAATAAAATTGACTTGAAGACAAAAGGGATACACACAATATAAACAAAAGTATATGTGAAAGCTAGAATACTTATTCAATCATAATACTTATTCAATCATGCCTAATACTGATTAATTTTTAATTGTTCATGTTATTTCTGATTTAAAAAAAAAACTATTCTGTGACAGTAGGGATACACGGCAGAAGTGCAAATTTGATGGATTAACTTTGAAATTTTTCGTGAGGATTCATTATGAGATTTGAGAAGATCTCATTGTAAGAGAGTACAATGAGAGAGAGAGAGAGAGAGAGAGAGAGAGAGAGAGAGAGAGACAGCATATACATGCTTTGGTTAGCGTCCATCGCTGATAAAGTCAAAGAACACAACTTCTATTACACTTCTATTAACTTCTATTAAAAATCTAAGACGAAA
>JAWWLR010000149.1:38231564-38245523 GCA_035041075.1 Acraspis erinacei
TAAAACACAATGTTTGTTTAGATTGGTTTTAAAAGTGTTACAAGTTGCTGAATTTACCGATATACCCAAAAAGCCCCAAAATATCACCCTCTCACTTTTGGAAAATATTTTTCCTAATGGCTAAATTTTTTTCTCATAAATTTCCATCCAGCAGGAATAAACTTTGCCAAAGTTTAAGACCGTTCAGAGAACTTTGGTTTTTTCGGTGGTTCAGTTTAGAAATAATGCCCCATATCCGGGTGGTTTGAAAAATCAGGATTTAAAAAATATGAATCTTTATTAGCGATTTTATAAAAGCGTTTGAGGATTAAACTCTGCTAGATGAATTTGAATTTTCACCCACCAACAAATCGCCTATTATGGCGGCCTAAAAGTACCACAAAGAAGAAAAAAATGACAGTATTTCGTCAAATTGGCACTCGTGAACACTATTCCATCCTTTTTTTAACATCAGTTGTTGTTATTAGGTAATGGCCATATTTCTACTATTTTTTTAAGTAGTTTACAATTGTCTAAACAATTTTAATTTGATTAAAGAATAATTTTTTTTCTACCAAATCATGAAAAAGTAGATTTTTCTATGATTAATGGAAAATTTAATTATAAAGAGTGCTCATGTTTTTAAAAACATTTTTCACTATTTCAATAATGTATTATTTTTTACTTCTAAATTTTCATAAAAAAGAGGCAGAAAACTTGAGGATTTAAACATTTTGTTAACTATTACGCTTACTATTCAATATTTGCGCAATTCAGATGTTTCCACATTTGTTTATACCATTTATATTTTTTAAATAACTGTTTTCATAAGAAATCATTAATACTTTCTACTCATATCCCAATTTGATTCCAGATGAGTAATATTCAATTCTGTTGAGTATATAGTTAACGAAGTAAAATAAAAAAAAACTATATATACATTATATGTATTATAATTCTTGAAGAATTTAAATATTAATATTTGTTTAGACCATAATTTCGTCTTAGGTGATAATAATGCGCTAATTGGTTTTGTTGTTTCCCCCTGTAGGAATAATTTACCGAGATTTGAAATTGGACAACGTATTGCTGGATCACGAGGGACATGTAAAATTGACAGACTATGGAATGTGCAAGGAAGGAATTAGAGACGGCGACACGACGGGGACATTCTGTGGCACTCCTAATTACATAGCGCCTGAGATTCTGCGAGGAGAGGATTATGGTTTCTCGGTTGATTGGTGGGCTCTGGGTGTACTTCTGTACGAAATGTTGGTTGGCCGAAGTCCGTTTGACATAGCAGGAGCGTCAGAGAACCCTGATCAGAATACAGAAGACTACCTCTTCCAAGTGATCCTGCAAAAGACGATTCGAATTCCACGAAGTCTTTCGGTGAAAGCAGGTTCCGCTCTGAAGGGTTTCCTCAACAAAGATCCGGCGGAAAGACTTGGTTGCGGCCGAGGTCCATCGGCTTTCTCTGACATTATCGGCCATCCCTTCTTCAAAGAGATCGATTGGGAAATGGTAAAGTTTTATTCAAATAATCATAATTCAGGAATAGGCGTCTAGAACAAGTGTGTTCTCTCTTCCCTCTTTAAAGGAGAATGAAAAGTTGCTGGTAGATGTTGAAGCTACTTTCTTAAAAGGCCCAAAAATAAATTAGGGTTACGTAGGGTAGATTTAAGTAAAACCGTCAAATTTGTATGAGGTGCAGCCAGTACGAAGTGAATAGAAAGACTTTTTAGTAGCATTCGTTTGAAATATGGCCACGTGCTATTTATTTATCCTATATTTTATACTGATACTCATCTCGTACAAAAGTAAATATTCACATTTTAAACCTTTCTGAATAGTTTTCGCAAGACATTGTGTATAAATTCATGAAACAACAATCTTGTAAACAATTATAGGAATTCCCAACTGTGTTGGGTCTTTGTTTGTTTGTTCCAGTTGGAGCAAAAGCAGATCACACCGCCTTATAAGCCAAGCTTGAAATCGGATCGCGATTTGGCAAACTTCCCACCTGAATTTACGAAGGAACCAGTACGTCTCACACCCGATGATCCGTAAGTCACAATTTCTATCTTATTGTGATAAAAAATTTATGATTTGAGACTTAACTTGAGAGTTGCAAAAAGTGGAGATTGAAGAAACTACGAATGTAATTCCTTGAAGATGTTTAATCTCTGATCGTTTGACTTTTTAAAGAAAAATGCAACTAATTTTAAACACATTCAAACTTTCAAAATTGTAATTTGAAATATAAAGAATTGTATCATTGTAATTGAAAAGATTATCAATTGAATTATTTCTCATTAAAACTTTATAGTTAGACCATTTTTAATTTATAATTTTAATAATTGAGCAATTTGTAATTGCGTGAATCCTTCAAGGTCCTACAACATTTTTGGCGTGTAAATTGCAACCCTTAATAGTTGAGTAGTTTTAAATTTGAAGTTATTATTCAATGTACACTTTTTTATGATTTAGAGGTATAGTAGAGAAGAACAACAAATATTAATTTAAGGGTAAAACAATGTATTGCTCATGCAATACAAAATTTGAGAAAGAAATATTTTGAACCGATGAATTCGGAATCCTGCAAGCTAAGATACTAACGATATTTACGTTCTGTGATTATTTTCGAATTAAAAGAAATTTGAAAGATCATTAGAATTTTAAATCTTATCATTGAGATAAAATAAAATTGAAAGGACTGAGCGGACTTCAAATTTATAATTCATTTAATTGAATTTTGGAAATTATAAATAAACTCTAATCTCGGGATCTTAGATTTTTTAAGATTCTGTTTTTATCTTTGAAAATAATTAATGTTAAGAGCTGAATTAGTTTTATTTTATGTGATTATTCTTTTTTAATAATATTTTGCCTTTCTCTAGCAGTTTAATTGTTCTGAAATGAGCCACAGGGTGAGGTCTAGAATGTTTTGAAAATTATGTGTAGTCTCTAGAATATATAGAACCATTTGTAACGAATTGGAAATATATTATGTCCCATATCCTTAGGCCCAGTCTTGCTAATAGGAATGTCAATTGTCGAGAGTTTGAAATAATTTTCTACCATGCCTCGGATTTTTTTATTTATTACTGATTGTATTTCTGAGCGTCCGTTTTGACCTTCTCACGGTGCTGCTGAACCAAGTCTATATGGAAGTTGAATACGAATGAGATTTTTCATTAATTATGATTGGCTGCCAACCCAATATCATTTCAAGCTGTAAATTAAAATAATTTAAAAATGTGCCTAAAAAGATATGGTAAATGTTGAGTAATATTTTTTTACATTTGATTTTTTCATTGACTGCGGTTCTCTGACATCACGCGTATAATACAGAAAATTGTATTGCTTTTGCATTTCGAATCAATTAAATCCAGAAATTAACTTTCTTTAAAAAGGATCCGATTTATTATTTTAATGGTGGTCTTGATACGTTCGTCGAATGCCAACAAATATATTAAATAACATAAGCACAAGTGACAAATATATTAGACAAGATCTATTACATCCTTTTATGGAAATTTGTATATTTCCATTTAATTAAATACAAACATTGGCTTTTCTCAAACCGGGCACAATAAATTGTTCTAATGTTCATCTTTAAAAAAATCGTGAAATGACACAGAAGCTTAACACAGACACACACAAAAAGTTTGCTGACCCAAAAAAGCAATCGATATAGCATTGTCGTATTGGTCTCACATAATCAAAATCTACATTGATTGGAATTTTCTGCTTACCAGTTGTTTTTTTTATTCGAGTTTCAATTTTTATTTTTGTTGAAAAACGTATATTCCAGAAATCTTTGTTCCAAATATAAACATATTAAATTTATTTTTTAAATATTAATTATTTATAAAAAAATTGAACTTTTGGTTTAAAATCGTATATTCCAGAAATCTGTCTTCTAGATATAAAAAAATAAATTAAGAAAATATCAATTGTCAGTCTGTTTGCGAACAAAACCTGGAGAAGCCTTTTCGGATATAAGGGCTATTAAAAAATTAATTTTACAATTTTTAAAAACTGCTTTCGCTAAATAAAAATCAAGTAAAAAAGACTACGATTAAGGTCCAAATTTCTGAATTGGGTCTGCTTTTTGAGATATCTTTACCTAAAAGTGCCAAAATCGCGATTTTTCGACATATATTCTAAGTTTCTATTTCAAAATAAGTTATAATAGCTTCAATCAGAATTTATTATTGGCCAGTAAAAATAATAGTAAACACGGTTTATTCTAGAATTTATTAAATTATGAATCGAATAGAAATCGTTTTCAATAGATAACTAACTATACTCTTTTCTTATAAATCGAAATAGCAAAATATACAATATAATGAACAAAGTAATTTTGTTTAGAAATAAAATCATATTTTTTTTGTTTTTATATAAAATTACAAATATTCTAAATGACTATGAAATTATTTAAATCTTGAAATATTGTGTACACCCGTCAACCCGTAGAACAAAATTAAGAATTCAATAATCGCAATTTAATATCAATCAATTCAAACTTGACTTTTCTTAAAAATATGTTTATTTATTATAATCCACCTAAATTCCGAATAAAATGAGTCCAGGCTGAAGTTATTTTGTCATTTAAAATGTAAATGTTTCAACAGTTGCAAAAACCTAACAACATAATTGTAGCAAAATAATGTCTTGCATTGTGCAAGAAGTTGAAGTCGGAATAAAAAAAAACGGAGAAATGTGCAATCATCTCATTTATATGGAAATAAAAATAAAAATTAAATTAACGTATATTTCAAAGAATCTTCAGAGAGAATTCATGATTACGTATTTCATATATTTACCAAATTTGTTTCTGAGCAGAAAAAAGTATTAACATTTTTCCAAGGTTTTTGTTCCAACCTTAACTGACTTAAACTTCTTGCATCATTCAAGGAAAATTTTGTATAATTATTCTGACAAGTTACTGCGATTATATAGAAATTTATCTTTTAACTGAGCACAAGAACCTTGAAGAATGTTGAGTATTTTTTGCGTTATTGAAACTTGAAGGAAACATTATAATTTGTACTATTTTTTAAATAGTTTCTTAAATAATTATTGGGAAAATGTCTTTATTTTGGGCTCATGTCAATCAGAATTGAAATATAGTTTTTAAGCTATTTAAGAGGGAAAATATTTAATTTGGAATTCATAAAATTATGAACACAAATGGCATTTTTTCGGGGCTGGGTGACAATAGTTACATTCACCATGAAACGGATGTTAGAAATTATAATAAACTATTGATCGAATCCATTTCAAATCAGCAAGGTTCTACACTTGCAGTTGCAGAATCTCTAGGGGACGAAATATGTTGTTTTTTAGAGGAAATTAGGCGATACGTATTTTGCGATTTATGACAAAAAAATTTACGAAGTTTTGAGTATTTGATTTTTGGCTTTGTTTTTCAAAACAATTTTTTTTTACTTTATGCTATCATGAGGAAAATACCTTGTGAGTTTTATGCGGGCTAAAACTCTTTTGTGGCCAGGACAATTTTTTTCATAAAATCGAATCCTCGCATTTTTCTTGCAAACAACAATAGATACGAAAAATGTTATGAAAATATTTTGCACAGTTAAGAGAGTTATACAAAAAGTTCTTTTACTCATTTATGATATCTTGTACCATTTCCGAGAAAAATACAAAAAATTCAATTTGCATAAGCAAAAAAATTCTCTTGATCTCAAGAATGTTTTAGCCCACGTAAAACTTATAAAATATCTTATTTATATAAACAAAAATTTGTAAAAAATATTTCTAAAAGTAGAAAAGGTGAGGTATTTTCATTTTGAGGTAGTTTCATTTATCTTAAATTCCAGAAGTTTCCGTACATTTGATTAATTTTCCATGTTAGTAGTTGCAGTAATATTCTAAATTATTGTCAGTGTCTCTGTGCAAATTTAGATTCAGAGTAATGGGTAAATTGCAAAACATAAATTTAACAGTCAAGCGAAAAGTGTGTCCTGATTTTGAAACTGTGCACAGAAAAACAATTGATAAAATAGTTAATAACAGATTTGTTCACTTCAGAGAATTGGCTGCTCTGCTGCATATTCATTTTCTCGAAAGAAATATTGAATCACACACTTGTGTTTACCATTGTTAACTTATGTGTAACATTTGTTAAATAGTTTAAAGGATAGTTTAAAGGACATATTCTTGAGACCAAGAGAATTTTTTTGCTTATGAAAAAATATACAAAATATCATAAAGGAGTAAAAGAACTTTTTGTAGAACTCTCTTAACTGTGCAAAATATTTTCTTACAAATTTTTCGCATCTATTGTTGTTTGTGAGAAAAATGCGAGAATTCGATTGTATGAACAAAAATTCTCTTGGCCTCAAAAATTCTTTAGCCCGCATAAAACTCACAAGGTATTTTCCTCATGATAGTATAAATTCAACAAAAAATTGGCAAAAAATACAAATGTGGGTTTTTAAGAAAATCGACTTTCAGTATTTTCAGAAAAACCACAGCACTTTTGTTAATTTTGAACATTTAAAAAAAAATCGTGGATTTTGAAAGAATGGGATAAACTCTACCAGAATCTGGAAAGTAATCTCAAATATCTCAATTCGGTCAAAAGTTATATAAGCTTAAAGAAAAATTTGGGTTTTTTTTTAAACGAAGCCAAAAAATCAAACACCCATAAATCCGTAAAAAAATTGTTTACAAATCGCAAAAATACGTATCGCTTAATTTCCTCTAAAAGCAACATATTTCGTCCACGAGAGATTCTGCAAATTCAAGTGTAGAACTATTTCTGATTTGACCGGGGAAAAAAATTGAGATAGAGAGAACCGTGAATTTAAAATCATCCGTTGAGTAGATACCCGCATTTCGTCTGAGGATATTTGGGCTATATTTCCAGATTAATATCAATTGGATTCGGTGATTTATGCTATAATATTTTAAACAGAAAAGAATTGTCTTCCTAGATTAAGTTGAAAAAATGTAAGCTTCTACTTGACACAAAATAAACGACATGTTCTTTTCAATTGCAGGCAAGATATCGCCAAAATTGACCAGACGGAATTCGAAGGGTTTGAGTACGTGAATCCGTTGCTAATGTCTCTCGAAGATTGTGTGTGACAAGAGCAGGAACTTATATCACAGCACGTAGAGCAAGAACTTATTCCCTACCAACTAGGTCAGCAGCAATTTCGAGATTGTGACGTGTACGAGTTGCGGGAGAGGCTAGCTAGTCTTCATTTTGAACCCTTTCCCGTTGTCAACGTGGACATTTGCAATGAGCACGACAACGTCTTCGAGATGAGGAACTCCCACGAGAACGACAATAACTACAACGAGTATCGGCTACCGCCACCTTTTCCATTTCAATACGAAAGTCCGCTCTACTCGCGTTCTCTCAGTATTACCGACGTCGCGTTCGATTCGGGCAATAATAATAAAGCAGCTGTTAGTGGTTACGATGAAAATGACTACGACGACGTGGAAGTCGAAGAGGCAAATCCCAAAAAAGGGATTTTAAAACAGATGTTCTGCCTTCCTTTAAATTAATTATTTTAGTCAAAATAGGCCTAAACAATCTTGATTAGTCAAAGATTGATTTGTCTTCATGAACTCTGCAGAAACGATAAGTTTACATCAGCGTTTGGATAATCGTGCACTTTACTGAAACTTCAAATATTCCCCATGTCTTCAAAGCTTTCTTTCAACTCGCAAAAGATTGAGAATTAGTTTTCCGTGAAATTCCACATTGTATTTCAAGAGCGACTGTCCGTAAAGTTTAATTTTCTATCGCACACTATTGAGATACTGTGGAATTAGTACCTGAATGCTCAGATTAGTCTTGAAACAAACAAAAATACATAAACGAAAAAAAAAATTGCATTTAGTCTCGTGCAACTTTTTCGAAAGTGATTGTTGAGGAAAATTCTCTACATCGACTGAGTCGTCTTCGAAGTCTTCGAAGAAACATAATTTCTTATTTAACGTTTTAGTTACTCTCTTTTTCATCCTTTTAACAGAAGAACTTATTCCTGAAATTTATTAATGTAGTATTAAATTTCATATATCATCTGAAAATTTGAAGAATTTTCTCGTTGGGACGAAAGAACTTGATTTTTTATCATTGAAATTGAAACATTCGTTGGGTCTGTTTTGCGTCGAAAAGTGAGACTTTAGCTTAAGATAACAATTTTAGCAAACAAAAAAAAACAAAACAAAAACAAAACAAAGCCTTCAAATAAAGAGAATGGTGCGAGTGACAAACGCGAGAAATAACAACGACATGAACATGGAATAATTGCTGTCCATTACCTTTACTGGTGACAACAGAAAACGGTATTATTCGTATTATGATAAAAAAGAAATGATACATATTGATTGCTTAAAGCAATTCCTAAATTTACACGACCTCAAATTTCGTGTGAGTATATATATTATACATATTAAACATAAAAAGTATATATATATATTTGCGCCTGTACATATATAGAGATGAAGTACTGAAATTCAAAACACAGGAAAAGTAATCGTGCGTATTTAAGGAAAGAACATGGATTGTAGGTATATTGTAATATAATGAATTAATTGATAGTTCTATTATCACAGTATGGCGACAGAGCCTTGATGGTTCAGCCAAAGGCTTGCAAGAAATCTGAGAAATTTTAACGCAATATCATCAACATTCCTGTGAGATGATTATTAATATTATGCTCGTCCTTTCAAGACGTGTCATGAAACATTCCAGAATTTAACGCAACGAAGGCAAGATTCTTTGTTATTCCTTCGCTGAGCTTATTTATCCACCACTTTATTGAATTATTACAAATTATTCGGCACAGTTCAATTAGAAGATGTTAATCTATTAACCGTATTGAAACAAAAATGTATTAAACACAATTGTAACATGAAGTTATATAATGACGTTATACTAGAAATTAGAGTTCGAAAATTCTCGAGAATTTGAAATTGGGAATATCATCGAGCATATTTCTGAGTTTATATTAGAAAATCAAGTGAATTCTATATAATTTTACTGAATTGAAGGTAAATTCGACAGAATGCTTCTAAATATTGAGCGAGACGTTGACCACTCGCAATTTTCATGTACACCTGATTAGAACTCTGAATTCAATTAAGAAAATTCCACTAGAACGCAAATGAATTCAGAAGAATTCAAGTGAATTTAGTGGAATATAACTGAGTAAAGGACATAAAACTTGTCAAAAAATGTGTAGCCGGAGTTACTCTAATCTTTAAAATTTATGAATTCATATTAATACAACTGAATTAATTTAATCTTTCAGAAACAGATATACACCTGATTTCAATATTTGTTAATTCCTCGATGTCCAGTTATTTCAAGATGAAATTCATCTAAATTGACTGAGTTAATATAAATTCAACTGAATTTAATAGAATTCAAATTGAATTCTAGAAAAACTGGAGTGAAGTCAACTGAAGGCAAATAAATTTTATTATTTGAGTTCAAGTGATTACATGATAAAACAAACTTTATTTATACCAAAATTGATATTATTTGTATTAAACTAAACTCTGGTTTAAGAGAATTAACCTAAATCCAAAAATAATTATAATGAATTGAATTAGGCTTAAGTGAATTATTCGAAATACACTTAAAGTGTTTAATTGATTGGAATTGCATTTAAAGTGTATTCATGTAAATTCTCCTTAATTCAAGTAAATATAGAATTCACTTTGAAATGTATTACAATTGAATCAGACATTTAAGTTAGATTGTGTTCTCGAGTATATTCTCTATCGAACTCTGCTAAACATGTTCAAATTGAAAATATTTCCAAGTCTTGTTATGAATTTAGGACGGCAATTGAAGATATCGACAGTTTATGTTTCACAATGTGTGATTTATTAAAACGCCTGCGAACTGAATTGAACTTGACAAAATGGAATATGAAAGAAAGAGGAAAAACGCTTAGTGTGTGTGTGTGGCGCTTTCCGAATAGAGATTTATTACGAATGATTAATCCGGAGTGCCCACTTGGAATTGTATTAATACGTTAACGAAGTAAGTGGCCGTTGATAGTATTTTTATAAAGTCTAATTTACGTTTTAACCTCATTATTGATTATTATATAAATCCTATATCGATAGAGGAGTTTAACATTGTTCACGTTCTACGTTGAGGTAATTTAAAATACTATCGCGAAACAAAACTGGAGACTTTGTTCCTTAAATCAGTGAAAAGAAAAGACAGCGATAAAGACAGAGGAGAAACAATTAGCTACGTACAATTTGTAAATAACATAACGATTAGAAATTCATAGGAGAAGTTACAAAAAGCATTAACTATGATATTTGTCGTGGGGTATATTTTAAAGTATAAGGAACTAAATATATATCAGAGACAAAAAATTCTTATGAAAAGAAATAGGCTCAAGCGTTTAATGAAATTTGTCACATACGTGTACATATAATATATGACAGAGATTCGGAAGCGTAGGTTTTTATGGAGATTACCAACTAAGATTCTAAAAATTGCTATTGTCGAATGGCAAGGTTTTACTCGCAGAGGCCTGATATTTCATAAGCCAATTTTAATATTAACCTGTCTAAGGAATTACACTCAACAGATCGCACTTCCCCAAGTATAAAATCCAGAACTTGAAACAGAAAACAATTTTTCGATGACAAGAAACTTATATTGACTAAATTAAAGGTAGCTATATTTAATTTTAATCGCACGATCAACTTAATTTTACATCGCGTTTTTCTTCCTTCGAAAAATAAGGCGGCTATTATGATTTTTGTTTTGAGGTCTGGAGTAAGTCGAGTGACTCAAGATAGGTTTTTTTTTCATTCATATTAGAAGTTTCTCCATTATCTTCCGATTTATGGTCTTCCAATCCGTTTTTTGAAGGTTTTTTTTAGAATAGAAATTTTTTGACAGATTTTATAAATTATATTTACTTTTACAATTGCCAAAGAAGTCTTTTGAGTCATTAGACTAACGGCTTGGGTTAGTTGAAATGTAAGAAAAAAAGAAACTATTTCATGTGATGCTTAATTCTGACTTAAATATATTTCAGGAATATGTTATAGTTTAATAAATTGTAAGAATACGGTATAAATAATACTATGATTTAGTATAATTTAATTAACACAACATGTATTATTTTATACACAACTTCATAAATGAGTATATTTACTTTCAGAGAAATAAACACTTTAGGAAAAGAGGAATCGTACTTTATTCTAGATCTTGCGAATCCTTAAAAATGTTATGATAGTTTTCTTAGAATAACATTTTCCGTAATTTATTTCGGATGGATATTTATGGACACTTGGTGGAGGGAAATGCGGAAATTAATGAAATCATTTGAGTCGAGCATAAAAGATGTTGTTTGGCATCACAAGGAGTACAAAAAAAAATGAAAATTATTAATAATGTCTTCTGTTTAGCTAATTTTTTACAAGTAAAGGTTTTGGATGTGAACAACTATAAACAAATGGAAGTGAAAAAAATGTCTGCAAGTTAGATGCCATTATGTTGTTGTTATGGAAAAAAATCCATATATTTTAAAGCGTAATAATCTTTTAAAAACGGCATAATTCACGATTTTTAAATGCTATAAAAAGAAATATTTTTATAATAATATGTGACTTTCCACACGAAAAGGGCCCACTTTGTCGGTCTTAGTTTAGGAGATATTCGCGTTTTTGTGAACGTAGATCCAAAAGTATCGATTTTAGGATTAAAATGGTTTTTTTTCTTCCCGAGAAGCAAGTTTTTGAAGTTCTAACTTCTAAATAAAGTGCGTATTATAATTCAAACAGAAGAAATTTCCGACTTTTTTGTATATTATCCAAAAATTGTAATTGGAAACATTTTTTTTTAATTTTTCTATCACTGCTAAAAGTTGTACCTTTAACCGATTTGATAAAAATGTGGTTACTTCTTTCGGATGCCAAAGGAAAACATTTTTTCGGCTAAAATTATTTGATCAATTTTGACTCTACCCCAGGTTATACCCATGGCTTCATTTATTTTTGATAAGGAAACGAAAAAATGTATTTTTAATATTACTTACATTTTCTTCTTCCTTATCTAATTGTTTTCATTGTATCAAATGTTTCCTCTGAAGGAGCGCAAAACTGGCCTGGATGTCAGATAAGAATAATAATACAAATAATAAAAATACAAATAATAAATGCAGATAACACTCCGATAATATCAAGTAGTTTAAATACTCATTGCTACTATCATTCGTAACCTTATAGCACCGTGTTTATAGATTATGAAAGAATTGTCGATGCTCGTTAAGTAGTATATTTTCAAAACATAAAGGAGATTTGAAAACAACAAAGACTTACCGGATAATTTAATCAGTATGGCCGCAGGTCTAAAAAACTGGAAATGAGGCAAAAGTCAGGGATTTTGAAGTAGCAGCTATCAAAAGTCATATGAATTAATTAATCAAGAAAAAATTTTAATTGTTCAAGGCAAATTAAATTAATGAAACACTTATTGAAATAAATTAATATTAAAAGGAAATAAGTGAATAATATTTCAAATTGATATCCTTGAGAAAATCAATCGCTAAACGCTTTTGAATTCCATTTTCTGCAGAATCAATTCAATTACCTGAATGTTTTTCTAGGATAGTTGAAGCAGGCCTTTTTCTCATGCGCGATTGGGAGTAACGCAAAGGACGAGATCGCGTGACGATACAAAGTTATGTTGTCGGATCGTATGTAATGTGACTGTGTAAATGAAGACGAGCCCTTGACCTAGAATATCTGCAATAATAATCTGTTAAAAAAAAATAGAGGAACAAATGACAGACTAGAGGACATTCTAATGGTTTTACTTTAGTTGGTGTTTTCATTTGCAGTTAATAAAAAAAGTTTATGGGATAAAAGAAAATTATGCTAACAACATTTTTAATTGATATTGTCTACGAAGAGTTTTTAAATAATTATGTCATTTAAATGTACTTAGGCTTATCAATTGGATATCATATTAAATTATTTAGGTAAAAAAATATTTTAATACGATTTAATTGAATTGCTAAGTAAAGAAAAGACGGATATGTATTGAGATTGAAACAATTGCAAAAATGTAAATGATATCTATCGCAGTAACAATTTCAAGAATTTTCTTTATATCTCGATAACGCAACATATCGTATTTTTCAGCAAACTCATCGCTCAGAAATGCAAATCACATTGGTGTTTTACCAGTTGATAAGATAAATGAGTAACATATTCTTATTAAATCGTTATCTTGTTGATAGGAATTTCAAAATCAGATAAAATTATTTCTACTACAGTTTTACTTAACTTCAATGAAGAATTCACTTTTTTATTAGAGATAAGAGTAGTAATAACAGGGCTCAGATTGTGTGACTTTTTGTAGACAAATGCGACTAATCGACTTTTCCATTTTTTTTAGAAGTTCGCTATACTTAGTTTTAATTTTAAGCAAAATGAAACTTTAAAACTGAAATTCAATGTCAGAAAAAATTTTACTTTTTTAAATTGAGACCATTAAATATTGAATTTTATAATGTTATTTTGTTGAAAATTTTTTAAAATTTATATTTTTGGGTCGACAATTTTGCTATCTTGTTGAAAATTCGCCTTGTCCGATAAAAAAGTAATTCTTTGGGATTAAAAATTCCTTTGGGATGGAAATTCAGCCATTTGATTGAAAATTCATTTGCTTTGATTGAATGTCAAACATTTCGTTTACAATTTTTTTAAATTCAACTATTTGGTTAAAAATTCAACTTTCTTGATTAAAAATGTTGTTATTTGTTGAAAATTAAACTTTTTGGGTAGATGGTTCAACCGTCTTATTTCAGGTATTTTTGGCTTGATAATTAAATTATTTGATTGATAATTCAACTGCCTTTTATTAAGGATTTATTGTTTTCTTCAACAGTCATACTTATTGGTCAAAGATACAACTACTTTGCTGAAAATGCAATATATTTG
>JAWWLR010000149.1:38318765-38331660 GCA_035041075.1 Acraspis erinacei
AACGGCTGCGAGAGAATCAGAAAGAAAAAGAAAAGAGGGTAATGTTGTATGCGACCAAATGTAAAGTAGTTTAGTAAAGCGTATTCTTTATGTGTAATATGAAATAGTTTATATAAAATAGATATCATTTGATGCGTGTATTATTATAATTAATATTGCTGTTATTATTATTAATGAACCAACGTTTAAGTATCACAATCGAAATGGGATATTGTATATACTAATATGTAAAAACCCGATATGGGTATACATGGAGAATAAATTGAATTGAATAATTCAAATAACTTGGAAAATCCGTCCCGTATGATCTCTATCAAACAACAATAATTTTTCATTTTTATAAAAAAATTCACAACTTGCCTAATTTTCAACAAATAGATGTAGTTTTTTATACTAAATCTACAACTAATTTTTTAGAAAGAACCCTGTTTATTAGAAAACTTTGTTAGGTGACATAATTTTTTATTTAATTAAATAAATTTCATAAAAAAATATTCTTTTTGTAATTTTTTTACCGCCAGATTTCATTTTTTCAACGGAATCAATTTTAAATTACTTGGAAAATTCCTTCGCTTATGATACTTTAATAACCAATAATAATTGTTTTTTCCATAAGCAAATTAACAATTTCGCTACTTGTCAATAAATGGATGTGGTGGTTTCAAAAATGATAACTGAGCATTGTTTTTACGTATATCTCAAAGAAAAAGTTGAACAATATTTTTAATCTTGAAGTAGCATTTTCACTTATATTAATTTTTTAATCTAGAAAGTAAAAACATAAATAGGTAATGTTTTAGCCTAGTTAATATTATTTTTAAGGAACTTTTTAATGATTAAATGATGTTTTACATAAATAAGTATGTAGTTGTAAAAAACAATGGGATCACTTACAAAAAAGACATCGACTGCACGGTGGTCAAAATCAGGAGTTTATTATTCATAATCCTCTACAAGCTCTATTTTTTACGAATTTTCTTTTACATATAAGGTCAAAATTAAATATTAAAAAACTTGGCTAGCTTGAGATTTCCAATTCATTTTTGTTGTAATAATATTAAACAAATATAGTGACAAAGTTAGCATTTTTGACAATGTTTTTTTATCTCTAAAGAAATGCCGAAATAAAGTCACTATTGGTCAGTATTATTGTATATCTCTAATCATAAAACAGAAATAATTATATTATATTTACCTTAATTATTATAAAAAATTACTACGAACAAATTGTTCATTGTGAAGTTTAACTAATGAAAATATTTTTTTCATCTCAACTTTATTTTATTGATATGCTGATACATGCTAAGGACTTTTATTCCTACCTGAACAATTGGTATTGTCATAAATAATTTTTTCAACAATTAATTAATTTATATTATTATTTCTAGACCACAGTTTTCCTTACCATTGGACAAAGTTTAAACAGATTCATAAATGATTATCAATAGTGAAATATTGTTAAATGTAAATTAATTCAATTATTATAAAAAAATTTATTAATAAATATTCCAATTGCATGATTTTTCGTAGAAGAAAGTTATTTTTCCATTAAATCTTCTTGGAAGCAAACTTATAATGAAATTTCATCGGAATATTTTTCTGTTAAATTAATGAAGGATTGTTATGAACAAACTATTAGAAAAATGGACAACTTTAAAGGTTTTCTACATGAATAATTGATTTATTCTGTATGAATGTTGAAAATGCGTAGATATAGAAGCTTCAGCAAATTATTGAAAGAAAAATAAATAGTTTTGATTTGTAATAACAAAAATTATGTCCAAATGCTAAATTAAACGTTTCTTAGTGCAACATTTTTTTTAAATTAAATATTGTTGGAGACAAAATGATATTGATATTCGGTCGAGATATTAAGCTAATAATAAAATTCACGATTGTTAAAAACAAATAATTTAACCAATATACATTTTAACAATTAGATATCGCCATTGTAGACATTGTTTTATGTCAGAAGTATGTATTAAAAACCATTGGAATACTTTAATTAAACTCAGTCACGTTGCAATTAGAATTTTCTAATTAATTATGCAATTTCGGGATCGGATTGAATTAATCTTTTGCGCATTCATACCTCATAGATGCTGCATATAAATCAGATGACACTAGCAGTTGCACTACCGCCAGATGACACTACGTTTAAAGTTGTATATTTGTTAAATTATTTGTTCATGACTATCGTTACTTTCATTATTACCTTAACATCTTGACTAAATACCAATATCAGTTTCAGTCCAATAGGATTTAATGAGAAAATATAATTGTTTGCAACACCCACCCTGAAAGTGAGGATTTACATGCCTCTAAATCTCTCTAAAAATCTACTACTGAGCTGATGTATTGTTTAATCGATACCAAAATAAATTAATAATACCAGCTTTGAGAAAGTATTGTCTGAAGCTGCTGTTAAAAATGAAACTGATTATTCGCTCCCGAGATATTGAGTTGATGAACACGGAGAAAAAATGTTTCAATATGTAGACAATTCCAGATACAGCAGATCTAATTGGAAATTTAAATACAGGCTTGTCACAACACTCGTGGAAATTTAAGCATGTTTTTGATTTCGATAACATAAAAATTTTGGCTAGAGAAAATAACACCTTTAAAAGAAAAATTTTGGAATCAATTCATATCAATAAATATATAAAAAATTCATTAAATTTAAAACCTGAAGCAATGAACATTAATAAAATTTACCAATCTATTATAAATTATGTCCATTTTAGTTAATTCTGAAAATATTTTGATCTCAAGCGTTAGCACGCCTTTTCATCAGAGGTTTCTTAAAATTTCACGTTGTCGCATTTACCATTATTTTCCTTCAAATCAGTTTAACTTGTATCTTCTATCCCTTAACTTCGTATCCGTCATAATGTGACATTTATATAAAGTGTTAGAACCTCTATAACATCTCCGAGGCTTCAGTTTTTAAAAATTATTACTTTTAACAAAATAACGTGTTATCAATCCTTAAAAACATTTTGGACTCAGGGATACTATAATAATTATTATTTCTTTGTACAACACATATTAATGACGACAAAAAAATTTTTGTAATAAAAAAATCATTTCTCTCATAGATTTTATCGACTCTTGAAAAAGACCAGCAAAGTTGTTCGAAACGTTGAGAAGATTTTTTAATAATAAATATCGTTCTTCTACATTTTGTTGAAAAATTATTTCGACTACGTAGACTGTAAGATCGACTATTGTTTGCAAATAGTTGCTAAAATATCTATTGGAAAAAATGTTGTCGACAGAAGCTATTCAGTTTCGAGAAAATCAATTTTCAATGAGTGTGAAAGACGATTTCTCGCTTTTACGTAATGACAACAACTTTCGTGAATATCTTAAAAAATAGTTTAATCACAAAATTCTTTATTTTTAAAGAATATGAAAATTTAACTTTAAGGTATTGCTAACATAAAAAAATACGATTTCAAACAAATTCTTCTAACATGATGTGTATTTCATTTTTTGAGAATTTTCTAGAAAAAAAAATCCATTTTCGAAAATTGTGAGTTACCTCCTTTAGCCTTTCCACCATTCAAATAACATTTATTTACTGTTCCTTAACTAATTTTTTAAACCGTCAACATCTACGTATTCCAAACATGTAGACAGTAAAAATCACTAATTTAAGTAGAAAACTGTTATAGTTGCACATTTGTCTATAAGGTCTATAACAATCGTTAACTTAATAAGCAACAAAATATCGTGCTGGAATATCAATATAATTTTAAGATTAAAATAATCATTTTTATTAAATGAGTAAAGGTTCAATAGTAATAACCAATCTTGATTTTGTTTCGGAATTTTTTTGTAAAGGAAAAAATTCATATTGTCCAAAATGTTAACTTTGTCACTCCATTTCTTTAAATTTTATTGCACACAAAATTAAGTTGGAAATTTAGGGATAGGGAAGTTTTAAATATTTTAATGCTGGGCGTATCTAAAGAAAATCTATTAAAATATGTCAAGAAATAGAGCCTGCAGAGAATTATGATTAGTAAATTCCTGATTTTGACAAATTTACTGTGCACTGTTCACTTGTGCTTCCCACAATTTAAATATGGCATTAGAATATCCTATTAGAAAAACTTTTCTGAAAGGATATGCAATCCTTCAACCTGAACTTTTTCTCGGTAGCTGTGATCTCCTTACGTATGCTGGTTTAATAAAGCCGGCTAAGATACATATTCTATCTCGAAGCTCGGTCCGTCACATTGACACTGATATTAAGCAACTGGGTCACGCTGTTATCGATCAGTAATCCACCAACTACTGTCAGGGGTGAAGAGATGTCCGGAAATCCATTCCTCTCAGTAATGACCTTGTTACAGTTTGTAAAGCTACTAAATATTTCATTCCGAAATGCATTTATTTTTAAAAGTACCACCGGTAAACCTTATTGTTTTTAAAAGCTTCAGAGAAAATGATATAAACACAAAAATCGTCGTTTTCCTATCAGTCTCACCAAAGTATCCTACTTGAGTCATTCAAAAGGAAAAGTGATCTCCAGGTTTGCTTTATTTTAAAAAAAAATTATTTTCTAAAAATATTAATATAATAATGGAGCCACAACAGCTTTTCGCCATGTAACTGTTTAAAGGTAAGTTAAAAGGCAAATAAGTCATCAATGAATTTATTATTTTATAAGCTAGAATGATATCCCGTAGAAAATAATAATTCTCTTATAATAAGTATTATTAAAAATTATTAAAAATTGGTGAATGCTAATAAATTGTTGTAAAATTGAAATTCAGTGGAAATAGACAATTCTTAATTACATTTCTCTTGTTTTACGGTAGTTGCAGCAAATTTTGGCAGTTGAAAAAAAAATTACAGTGGTCCATAATTTGTACAATAAGCTTGAACAACCTCAATTTGACATCAGCTGAACAGGTTAATTTTATTTAGTTTATTTCATATATATATCTTTTCATATATATATATATATATATATATATATATATATATATATATACCAATTTTGTCTGACATAAATTAGATATAAGCTCAAAGGTTAATTTTATTAAGTTTGTTTCACACCAAGAACTTTTCTTGTATGGGCGACTTTCATATATTGTACATAGTGGCCTACTTTCTTAGTCCACACATATAAAGTATAAAAAATACAGTTAGGCATACCTTTTTTCAAATAAAGTACTCAGTTTTTAGCATTTTCAAATGTCCTTGCCTACAGATTCACATATTTGAAATATATGACAGAACTGGTAGAAATTTCTTTTCCGGTATTGGCCTTGGATACTTTTTTATAATGTATTATGAAGTTTAAATTGCTATACTAACATTCTAGAGATTGTAGATACTTACTGAAATAATCATGATTACGTTGATCCTCGGTTTGTTAACAACTCCGAAGCCTTTATAATTATAAAAAAATGTAAGCTGATTGATGATGTCATAATCGTTTAAACTCATAAAAATAAGAATTTCGTGTTAAATTTTGATAATAAATGGCGCTTCCAGAATCTTAAAATTGATCAAATCTTCGTAAGTCGTCTAAAAATACAGGAAAACCCATAGGCGGAACCTGAAATTACAACTCCAAAGCCTCCCAAAAAATAGAACCAAATAAAAGATCATTTATTTTGAAGAACATGTCCTGAAAGTTAGGGTATTTTTCGTACCACAAAGGAGGGGATATTTCACAAAGAATCTGAAATTCCACTTAAAGTTACGGAAGTTTTCCTAAAATAATGGATAAAAAATGTCTAAAAAACTCGTGAATCCATCCAAAAGTTAGGGAGTTCATTAAAAAATTAATTTGACGTTGACCATGTACCAAGAAGACAAAGTCAAGTCTATGCTTAGATATCTACAAACTTAAAATTTATTTCCATACCTTAGCCAATCTCTGTGTTGAACTCGGCCAAGCGAAAGAAAAGTTGGGAAATGAGCCCGTTGACACATTGCTGCACAATCTGAGAGAAATTTTACATGATAGGAAGTTGAAGTAATATTTTATGTGTGTGCGAAAAAAGCCCGCGAGCGTGAAAACCCGGCAATATCTAAGAAATTATTTTAGGTAAGAAAATCAAAGAAGAAGAGAGAAAGAGAGAAAAGAGGTTAGTGGGGTCGAAAATTAAGAGTGCAGGTAGGTCAGGGGTGGCAGGTTGGCGCGTCGTCGAGTCGAGTCTTGGCGCCGTGTCGACCCCCTCCACGGCCTGAGTGACTTATTTCATGAGAAAGTGTTTTGGCATCGTATGCTTGCGAGGAGATCATAATTACATTTGTATAGAAAGGAAATATGTTCAAAAGTTGATATTGATTGCAGATTCATAATATTTAGTGGCGGTTTCCTTGATATGCTCTGAAATGTTTGGTAATTGAAATTCTCGGTACAAGACAGAATTCTTGGTATTATATCAGGAGTTTTGGTAATACGTATGAGAAATTTATTTTTAATCATCTGAATCTGATTGATTTTGCTTCTTGGCGCACCTCCCAAAATTGTACGGGCGTAGGTTACAATTGGTCGCATAAACATTTTATAGATTAGGATTCCATATTCAAGTTTCAGTGACGAATGTCTATTAATATAAGGATTGGTTCATTAACCATTTTAAGAAGCTCTGTCAAAAGCTTTTTCTACGACTAGGAAAACAGCTCCAATATCCTTTCTTCAATTGTAATTTAAGTTAATAGCTTCGGCGAGTTTGAGCATCATGTGCTGCATAGAGTGACCTTTTCTATAACCATAATGTTTCGGGTTTTCTCGAGGTGAAAGCTTACGCAGGCGAGTGCTATCTTTTCAAAAATTTTGCTCATTGTACACTAATGGAAAAAATTAAAAGGTAAAAAAAAATTCCGAATTTTTAGTGATTTTTCAGAATGCTGTATCTCAGTGAAAAATGTCGTATCAAGGTCTTAAAAAAAGCATTTTGAAGCTTTAAGTTTCTAGTTTCGAGATCTTCTGACAACAAAAATTTCAGATCTGCATGTTTAGCGCAATTTTAACAAGTAGCGTGAGAAAAAATTTGCAAATTTATCGAACTTTGAATAAAAAAGGACCCTTTTGTCTTTGATCGACGATATCTCAGCAACCAAAAATTTTTTTACCTACGACAAAAATTGAAAAAATAGGAAAAAAGGGTAATTTATGGTTTTTCAAAGCATCAACAGCTAAATTTCAAATCTTCATGGAATGGCTAATGTTGAGTGTGCCTTATATATTTGAGTAACCCCAAAAACCCTGCAAAGTTACATTTCTATCTAATGTACCGTTTCCTTTTTGCAAACGGTTAAACTTTTGAAAAAATTAAAGGGTCACATTTTTTGTTCTTGAACATGTCCTGGCTAATCATGGCTAAAATTTGTAACTAGAACTCTGATGCAGACCCCTCACTTCATACAGCGCGGAGTGGCGTATCAGAGACAATATGAAGTCTTTGGCATGTGAATCATTTAGACTTAGAGGTATTTTTGGGTTTAACGTAGGCCGCTACCTTTTTTATGAACGTGAGAGACTAGAGACAACGTAGGTCTTTCGCTTGTGGGTTCTATTCCGTTCCCGTTTTCTTAATAGAGGACTATCGCTTAACCAATATTAAATTAATGATCCGAAACATCCCTATTTCTTCCCTTAATTATTAAGTACTTCTTGAACTTAAGGAAGAATGGTACGCGATTATCTCAGTTAGTTGCATGAGAAGCCGACAAACTAAAAAAACTATATCCACCGGCTCAGGGATCGAACCCCGGACATCTTAAAATGGTAACAACAGGTTAACATTTCGACGGTATTTTGTTCTAATTGCATATTTATATATACATATACATATATATATTTATTTATTTATTATTATTAATTTACGGAAGGGCAGAAAAAAATCCTGCCCATAGCACTGTGGTAAAACCTATTGTACTATACCTTAGAGTTAAACTATCTCCCATGAGGTCAGTCTTTACGCAGATCAAACTGACGCAGTTTTTACCGGCAGCCTTAAGAAGATCATAAAGGCAACTCCAGCTTAGTTCGGAAGTAAATTCTTCATATGGAAAAGCCTTAAGCGCTAATTTACTGTCAGAATAAATGTAAATGTGCTGGCTTTTATTAGCCCGCTTAAAAACTTTCTCCAGGTACACTTTAATAGCTGTTATTTCAATCTTTAGATCCGCCTGTATACCAAACAAGATCTCCTGGTGAGAATATTATCCTCGCATAGCTTGCGCTTACTGATATCATAAAGATTTACCACCTCAATATCAGTAACGTTGCTTTTTATTAGGTTTTTATAAACTTCCACAGCCGCAATCTTTCTCACGAGAAGGTGCAACGGCGGGCCATTCAGGATGACCTCAACAGCTGATGTTGGTTTTGTTTAAATAGCAATAGCGATCATCAAGAAGTACATGGCAACCAGACCGTTGATACATGTTATCAGGATCGACAGGACATATACATAGTCTAGATTGTAAAAACCTGATTCATTTAAAACACGAATCAGGCCATCGAAGACAAGCGCCCACTGTGTGGATGAAAAATCTCCTCCCTGTGGGCACCCCCTTCAAACTTTGGCATTCACTTTATTATCATGTAGCGAAGTACGTCCGTTGTGCTTTTAACATATAGTGCAGCCACCTTTTTGCGGTATCACTAACTCTGTGCTACCAGGATGTATCACATTGCTAAGCATGCCCGAAAGATGCCGAACAATGGACCCACTAAGGAACGAAATCCTTCTTGAATGAATGCAGTGAATATTTTGTCATCTCCTGCAACGTAAAATGGTTTGAATTGTTTAACTACCCATCTAATTTCTTAATCACTGTTAATACGACTGGCTGCTTTCTAATCTTCCGTTCTAGCTCTGAAATTTGGTTTTCCTTTGTTCAGATATCCCTTCACACGTCCCAGTTACCATTATTTGTAACCCTGCCAAAAAGGCATCAGGTATCCTTTTTATTCCCTCTGTGGTTGGGGTCCTTAGAACCGAAAGTCGAATTATGTGCGTTAGTAAAACATCCGATGAGCAACTACCATCCTTTAACGCAGTAGTCCACCAGATTTGTCCATTTATCAGCTGGTGGTGGTTCCTTAGAGTCAAATGGTAGAGCGCTGATTAAATCACCATAGATTAGCGCATGCTTCCTAAATGGTGCTCGATCTTTACTATCACCAAGTCTCTAGAAGAGAACATTTGTAATCTAATAAATTTAATATCGCCTCTGACACAGAGTGCTACCCTAGCTTTTTTACGGAGCTATAATAAATTACTGATCCGCTCTTGTTACTATAGCCTCTAACTTAAGCCCTGCAAGTTAAAGTTTCTTGCATCAAGACAAAAGCTGTTTATTCCACCTTCTGACATCTGCTTAACACTCCGTTATAGGCGCCACCAAGGGGAACACCGATACGCGCATCATATCTATGACATACACAATCGTTTAATTGAAAAAATAATTAATTAAACTGAATTTTTGGCATTTCCCAGATGATAAAGTCAACAGCAAAATAAGGAAGGCCATAAATATGAAAAGCAATATAGTTTTACCCGCCAATTAAAATAAATAAAGCTATACAACTTTCGAAAAGTATTGAATTTTTGTAACACACGCATAAGTTTCAGTTCTTCGTGCTTGTAATGGCTCTGATGTCTCAGTCAGAAAATAAACTAAGAATATTCAAACTAAGTACACTAAGTACAAGTAAGACTAGCACAACTAAGTACACAGCCAATAAATCCTATAAAATAGGAACCTCAAAGAGGTTATTTAATAGGTTTCAATATTAGCACTTGGCACCTATCGCATTAATACCCAGCAGGTAAGGAAAAGAGCAAAAAAATCTACCCGCCTCGCGGGCACTTTCTCGTCGCGCTCGATAATGGGATACCTCGCGCTTCGCGCTCGGATATTTCTTCTTTGCATTTGGAATGCTTGAATAAAACTTCATCCAAAATATCTCTTTTAGATCGCAGTATTTATATGCCTCTTCATATTCTGAATTTTCTACTTAATTAGGTATAGATAAAGATTAACTTTCTCAAAGCTCTGTAGGCTTTGAGGTGCAAATTCTCATCGTGACACTCGCGATGCGCGCTTGATTTTTGAAGAACATTTATAAACAGGTTTTGTTCAATCTTTTTTTCGTAACTTTGGACCTTTTTCCAACAGATTTTTATTTTTCAATTTTATTTTTCACGAACTAAACCAAAAGAACGCGTCCTATTAAGAAGTGATTCTTAATGAAATTGTAGATCTTCTTCGGGATCACAATTTTGTTTAATTCGTCTCTTTTCGTATCCTGCATAGTTTGAACACAAAATTGAATTTTCTATTTTTCATTATTTTTTGTGCAATCAAAATTTGAATTTTCGATTTTTCGAGAAAATCCAAAAAGTTATTATGATAATCTTGTAGGGCTTTAAAAAATCAATGTTTTTCTTCTCTTGGCTTTTTTCATATCGTGCACTGTTTGGCTTAAAATTTGGATTTTCATCAAGATAAATTGTTCGTCTTTTTTGATACTATAAATATCCGTACATAGAATTTTTAAATTCAGAAAAAATGGCCTCAAAAATTTTCAAAATGCGCTCACTTTTTGAATTTTTATCCAAAATGGCTGGTTAACGTAATCGTTCTTTCTTTTAGGACCTTAAAAAAGTTTTACAAAGATCGATTTGATTCGTTCATTTTTTCGAGAGTTGTCGTGTTTACGGACGGACGGACAGACAGACAGGGGCCATCGTAAAAACTTGATTTTCGGATTCAGAGAGTCTCGTAACGTGGAGATCCGTTAAAAAATTCTGGCACCAAATTTCGGACAATTCTAATACTTTCTCAATCATAAATTATGAGAATGTAAAAAAGCTCGACTGAACTGTTGAGCAACGTGAGCGCACAGTGGTCGGAAAATCGAATAAGCTGGCCAAAATTCGAGAAAAAAATGTTATTATCGAAATTTGAAAAAACTTGATTTATCCACTAAAGTTATGTATAATTCAAATCAATAACTCCAAACATTCCATCTCATTAACATATTTCTATAAATTTATAACAATTTTGTCGAAAACTATGTAAGGTAAATTGTATTTAATTGTTTTAACCTATGCCAAAAGTTAATTATTCAGTAGTATTCTATCAAATAAAAACCTGGATAGTATTTCTGATACGTCCATCTACAAATTCTTGACAGCGGACAGCTGCGGATGAATGAGCATTGGACGTTATTGTATGGGACGTCGCAACTTTTTTGGTTCAAAATAACATACAGCCCACAAATGTTGACCGATTTACACCATAAAAATCGAAAAAATGCGGATAAGATTTCTAAGAGAATTGTTTAACCAGACTTTCAAATTAAACTTTCAATTTTTTTATAAATAAACAAATATGACGAAAAAAATGGCCATTTTTTCTGTTTGACGTTCCCAGTACTTGTCAATATCCGGACATTTTTTTAAATCGCCTAAGTTTCATAGAGTAAGATTAGTTAAAGATGTTTAAATATTATTTAATGATTAAAGAAAATGGTTATAAACCCATTATTTGTTGAAAGAATTTTTTCGACAATTTACGGTAATTTTGCGCTTTTTAAGTTATGTTGCAACAAAAATTTGAATAAAAACAATATGATGATAAATAAATGTCGTCTTGAGATTATTATCGTTAATATGATAAACAAATTCAATAAACAAATGCAGTGGTCAGGCATTTTTCGATAGAAAAATTCGTTTTTTTCGATGTCAATTTTTTAATTAAGGAACTTTAACTATAACTTTAGAAAAATTCATAATTTGTTGATTAGTCGTGTGATTTTGTTTAAACAAATTTAATAAGCCAATGCATCATTCAGACATTTGTCAGCAAAAAAAATCGTTTTTTTAATTCCAGTTCTTCCAGTTGACAAATTAATGACACGGAATTTTTTTGCGATGACAGACTATTTAATTGGGATCTTTATAATAAATTCAGAAAAATTCATGATGAGTGAATAAATTCTATGATTTTTAAACAAATTTAATGATAACATGCATTTCTTAGGTATTCATTTAAAAAATCATAAGATTTATCAACTTATCATTAATGTTGCTGAATTTATTATGAATATCCTCATTAAAAGTCTGACAATTCTTTTTTTCAGGAACCACAATGGATTTGTTTTGCGCGTATCATACCGATTAGATATAAAATCGTAGCAAATAAGAAAAATTTACCATTTACGAAAGAAACGCATTTTAAAAATTGCGAGCGGATGGTCATTGAGCCGGTGTCAAATTATTTCGAAGCATCGCAAACTCCGTGGTAGAGCGCTTGGCTGATAGCCGCAAGGTTGCGTTTTCGATTCTTGCTATCCGTACTTCGTTTTTTTTATTTATTTTACACCAAACTCTCGCTTTCAGTCAAGTTTCGGGGGTTGTCTTCAAATAGCCTTGGACTGATTTCGGGGGGATAGAAACGTAAACATTGAGGGCCCCCTGACTCTTTTCCTATTGAACCTTTTTTAAAGTCAATGACCTTTTTTAAAGTCAATGAACTTTGGAGCATATTTTTGCAATTGCCAGATTTCCGCTGAAAAAATTGCAAAATATAAATAATTGTTCGTTTTTTGAGCATACATATGCAACTAAACTATCTTCGGTTCTACTGAAGATAACAAAGTGATTTAAATTAGAGGTAGTTACTTGGACTATTTGTAATAACCTGCAATTTGAAAGAAGTATGTACTTCTTCTTCTATTCGTGCAAAGTGCGATATTAGAAGTCAGATTTCTATACGGGAAAGCAAGTGCCAGAAACCAGCCCACCTCTCTTTTTCAATTTTTTAAACATGTATGCGATACAAATCTTTTCTTTGTCTGTTATTCCAATAAATCAACATCGGAAGTGAGTGCCAGAGGCATTTT
>JAWWLR010000149.1:38356525-38372195 GCA_035041075.1 Acraspis erinacei
TATTGAGCTAGTTATCATGGGTTGCCCATGATCAAAAGACTTGATTATTGTACCCCAGAGCCTCATCGCATGACTTAGAATGTCAACAATGCGTGGGCAGATTTTTTAAAGTTCTAAGACTTCAAGCAAATAGTCATGCGGCACGGAAGGAAAAGCTTGCTTGTGGTCCATGTATGCCATGTGTTAGTTCCTTGGATGCTTACGAGCTTGATTCATGGCAACAGCGTCTATAATGCGTAGATATTTACAGCCTCGCGAGAGCAAAATGCTCATGAGAGCAGTTTACCCCCAACATATTGGACAAAGCCTGATTGTTACCTCATTATTGACGGACTGGCTTGCAGTCAAATTCACGGATGGGGAACCTACAGCTTAAGGTGGGTTCCGGACCACCAGAACCTCGGTAAATGTACATAGAAAACAATTTTATGAAAATTTTCGATTTTTGAAGAAAATTCAAAAAGTTGTTATGATAATCTTGAAGGTTATTTAAAAATAAACATTTTTCTTCTTTTAACTTTTTTATATTCTGCGTTATTGGTCATAAAATTTTAATTTCTGTTTTTTTTTCTTTATGCATAAATGATAAAACTCTGTTAGTTTTTTTTCCTTGTCACAAAAAAGTCGTTAGGAGAAATTATTTATCTTTTTGAGTACTGCGAATACCTGTGCAGAGAAATTTTGAGTCTTGAAGAGAAAATGTTCAACTAAAAAAAAAATTTTTTAAGATTATTTTACTACAAAAAAGACTAAGTTTTCATAGAAGTCAAGAATTCTCAGCCAATGAATTGAATTTTTAGCTAAATCAGATGAGTTTTTTTAGAAAGAGATGAACTTACTATTAAGAAATTCGAATTTCTGAAGAAAATTCAAGATTTGTCAACCAAAAAGTTCAATTTTAAAACAAAAAGATTAATTTACTACCATACATGATCATTAAAAGAAAAAAATAATTCTCAACTAGAAGGTTCAATTTTCAAACAAAAAGGAGAATTTCAGATCAAAGAGATTGATTACCTCTGCCCTCTCCAAAATTGGTAACGTGGTTTATGAACAATCGCTGAACAGTGTACCCCAACAAATTAAAAATATATACACATACAAACAGACAGGCAAATAGGCAGGCACATTCGTAAAAACTTGTTTCACGGACATTTAATAAAAACGGGGTTTGGGGGGCGGGTCATTTTACACAAATCTAATACCTTCTCCGAGGAGAATATAAAAATAAAATATAATTTGTTTTTAATCAATTCACAGTCAGGTGAAAAGAACATATGCTATCAATAATTTTTTCAAGAAAATACAATTCAGAGTGGCGAGATATTTGCTGGGTCAATAGGTATGTGTGGCTGAATCAAAATCTGAACTTGGTTCTTCAAAATTCAAAACGCTGGATCCAATACGCCGGAAATGAAATATTAAAAATGGTTAGATCTGGATGGAATTGGTCTTAGCTAGGTTTCTGGGATCACTGACGTCAAATATGGTGTTGCATTGTCCAAATTAAAAATGCATGATGCAATATCGTCCAATATGCCGGACCAAAATAATAAAAAATGTTTAGAACTTGATTGGGTTGTTCATATGTACGCCATTTTTCATTTAAAAAATGCAAGTTCAGATTTGAATTCAAAGATGCCAAAAACGATTTTTATTGCCGATGTATGTGTCACTAGCAGGGAAGGGGTTGAAATAGCATCAAATATTCCAAATATTTATGAATGCAACGTATCCTGTGAAATAACTGCGGGTCCTAAAATCGCGAGGTAATAATAATTATCTTCATACTCGGCAAATGTACATCGTCGATCAACATTCCAAGTCCTTTGAATGAGTTACAACGATTTTTGAATACATCACCAGTCTTTTTACAGAATCATCAAAAAGGTCAGGAAACGACTGGAACCCACCTACTCCTAAAAATTCCTCGGGTTTGACTCCAGAAATTATGGAAACCCTAATAAGTAATTGGGATGCTGGGATACAGACATTTGGCGAGGATCTTGGACACCATACGTATATGCCTCCGTCTCCTGCAGCATATTATAATCAGCATCATCAGCCTGCGCCAGGACCATATGGTGAGTTGAAAATTCATGTCTTTTATTGAAAATTAAAACAAATTTTTTTAGAAAATACTTTTCTTTGGTTGAAAATTAATTATTTACTGAAAATCCAACTATTATATTTTGCGTCCAAAATGCATATTTTAAATTAAAAATTAAACTGCTTAAATGACAGTCAAACTATCTTATTAAAAAATTTTGGAATAAGTACTAAGCAAAACTAAGAAAGGTAGGTCTGATCCTAAATTTGAATAATTAGAAAAAAACAAAAAAAAGAATATTAAGAAAAAACTTTTTTCATAATTGTAAAAATTTTGAACCAGAAACAGCGTTCTTAATGCTTGTTAATGTTAAAAAAAATGTGTAGGGTTATTCATAAAGAGAGATTTCTGTGTTTATTATTTCATCCTCATTTACGTTATTTGAAAAAATAATTTGGGTCACTTGTATTATTACTGTATCTTGAGAAGTTTCGAGCGAAAGGTGAGATAGTACGGTTTTTCAGTTTATTTCCGATGGCTAAGATCATTAGAATTAGCACTACAAGGCTGGTTAACGATTTTGACCCAAACTGATGGACATCTGTATCTGCGATAACTGGTGCACTACAAAATAATCTGCGACTCGCGCTTCATTTAAAGAATTGAATTAAATGGGATTGAATTCGATTAGAATAAATTGGATTTGAGTGAAGTAGATTAGAGTGAATTGGATTGCATTGAATTGGAATGGAGTGGAGTAGATTGGATCGGAATGAATTAAATTGGAGCGCATTGGATTGGATTGAATTATATTGGAATGCATTGAAGCTTTAATCAATGTGATTAATTTAAATTAAGTTGGAGTGGAGTAAATTGGACTGGAATTAATTGTATAAAATTGAAATGACGTGTTTTACAATGGGATGGAGAATATCGGAATAGAGTGGAGAGAAGTCGATTGGATTGGGGTGGATGCATCAGATTTGAATGAATTTGATTGGATTAGATTTGAGTGGTTTAAGAAGAATTGGAGTGGAATCGAGTGGATTAGACCGGAATTCGAATTCATCCAAAAGGATTGGAATGTATTAAGATGGATTGGAATGCATTTCATTCACTGGCTTGAAATAGTTTGGAGTAAACTTTATTGGATTGAATTGAATTGGATTACATCGGATCGCAATGGATTGAATGGGAATTAATTGGATTGGTTTGAAATAAATTAGATTGGAGTGGATTGGATTCGACTGAAGTGGATCATATTGGAATGAATTGCTTGGGATTGAATTGTATTTGATTCACCCGGATTGGAATGCACAAGGTTGGATTGGAGTGAATTTGACTACAGTGGGTTTAATTTAAATGAATTAGAATGGTTTGCATTGAGATGTATCGGATTGAATTGGATTGGAATGACTTGTATTGAGTAGCATTAGCTTGGATTACAGAGAATTTAAATGGAATAGATAGGATTGGAATGATGAAACTGGGGCTACGCGTTGAGTCTTTGTAGTTCTCTTACATTTATGCAAAAAACTCTCAAGGAAAAAAACTCTCAATGAATGTAAGAATAATTTTTTTTTTAATTCTTGGGAAATGTATATCCCCGATCAATATCTACATCGTTTCGATTAGATATGATTAGTTTTGTATATATCAGTAGTATTTTTACAGAAGCATCAAGAAGAACAGAAAACGACTGGAGTTCACCTCCGCCTCAAAGTCCCGCGGTTGTGACTGCATCGAATTTATCAACCCTATTAAATAATTGGGGTTCTCCGGAACATTCATATGGCGGAGATTCTGGACGCTATGTGTCTATGCCCCCGACTCCTGCAGCGCACACTAACCAGGATCATCAACGTTTACCAAGCCTACACCGTAAGTTGGAAATTCATGTATTTTGTTGCAAAGTTAAATACATTTGGGCAGAAAATTCTTTTATTTCTTTAAAAATTAATTTTTAAACTATTAAATTAAATATTCTAATATGGCAGGATTAAAGGAAATTTTATGAAAACTTCAAATTATTTTAAAAGATATTTCTAATTTTCAGAAATTTTGAAAATCTTAAAAAATACTCTAAATTGTGAGAAGATTTCCAAAAATTTTTAAACAAAATTTATATAATAATAAGAATGTGACAAAATCTGAGGCAATTTATTTAATATCAAAACAATATTTAAAAATTCGACGTGGACGTTGTCGCTTAAATGAAATTTTTTTTATTTTCTAAAAAGGTGTGTGTGTATTTTTGGTGAAAAAGTTAATTCTTTTTCTGTTTAAGACCAAAATGTAAATTACTTATTTTGATCTCTCAGATGCACTAGTTCCTATATATTTATTCATTAAGTAAAAACAAATTCTATCTAGAAATAATTTGTGTAAATTACTACTTTATACAAATATTATTCGGCAAAAGTTATTTTTTATAAAATTTTAAACTTAAATTGAGTGTTTTAGTCCCAAATTTAAGCGTTTTTTAAAGCTTGTATTACTCTTAATTTAAAATAAGTGCTAGTTAGTAGTTTTGTAAACCAGTTTTATAAAAAAAATTACTTATTGAATATTCTTTAACGAATGCGCTAAATTTTTTTCAATCAACTCTAAATTTGCCTCTCATAACTTTTTGCTTTGATATTTCACAAGAATGTCTGATTCTTTATTTTATCTGTGTTTACGGGATGATTGCGTACTATTAAAGTATGTAATATTCTGTTTATTGTTACAGACATGCAACATTCTTTTGCCCTTCATTCTGGACCAGGCATGGACAATTATCCTCCCATGTATCCTGCTCACGGCGTACAGCCACATCCTAATAGGTATCATGCTTATGACATGCAGCTTTATCCTAGCACGTATCATGCTCCTAATATGCCTTTTGCTCCTGGCATGTCTTCTACTCCTGCTATGTTTTCGGCTCATGCAACGTCTTCTACTCCTGACGAACAGAATCTTCATGTTAGGCCCACGTCTTCTGCTAGCAGTCCCCCCTATTCTACACTATTCCAAATGACAATTGAAGAACTTCTATATGAACGATTTTTCCCCATAAATAAACCTGACCGGGAACTTGGAATTCAATTATACGAGTTTGTTAAAGGTTCAGGAATTTATTTGAGAACTAAAAAGAATATTATTGAAGACGAGCTAACCGGAGTATACTTTTTAATGTCAACAATCAATGGTGACGCCTTGGCAATGATCGAAAGAACAGAAAGTTTACATACTATTTTACGTGGATTATATAAACTCCCTCGTCCACAAGGAGTGAGAGCAACAATAAACGTGTTCACCCAAGAGGTTAGGGAAATAGGGAACGAAGAAGCCGATGACACTCCATTAGGAGTGACTAATTCAATCAACGCAAATTTTAAATTGGAAACTGTGGATGTCCCTATTATTCTAGCTTATCCTGTCAGCTTTACATATCCCAGCCAGCCCCCCTATCCTACATTATTTGGAGTGAAAGTCGAAAAACTTCCATTTTGTCGATTTTATCCCATTGGAAACTCGAATCGAGCTCTTTCAATTAAATTATACACTTTTCGTCCCAACTCAGGAATTTATTTGAAAAATGGTATCTCACGAAAGTGTAACATGCCGCCCCTAACAAAATATGTGTTATCAGGAGCCAATGGTGATGCCTTTGCATTAGTAAAAAAACTATCAACTAAGAAAGAAGTTTTGGTTGGACTATATCAAGCTCAACCTGACCGTTCTGGAAATGATCGAGCAAAAATAAACACAGGCACGCACCAGGTTAGCCTAATTGGTACAGAAGAAGCCAATGACGTTCCATTAGGAGACCCTCGCAAACTAAAAAAATTGTTTATAATGAAGCCTGTGGATTCGGTAGATAAGCTGAAAAATAAAGTAGGTAGATCAGTTCGGCCCAGAATCTCATGAATTTCTACGTGATGATAAAATAGATACAGATTGTAATTTCAAAAAATGCAAAACAATGGAATCATGTTCCCACATCCTTAAATCCGGTTGATTGCCTCTGTCGAGGCCTAATTCTCTTTCCACTGAAAAACTTGAAACTGAAAGTAAAATGTCTTCAGCCATTAGTCAAAAAAGGAAATTACCATCTATTGTGTTCGTTTTGCAGATCGCACTTCTAAAAGATCAGTTGATTCACAAGAGTCAGGTATCTCTAATGATATATTAAATCGAGCCAAAACTTTTTGTTTTAAATATTTACAAGAACGGCATTTTGCAAACATAATCACTTTACTTAAAAATAAATCTTCAAGTAAACATTGTAATTCATTTAGAAGTCTCTGCCCTTTCATAGACAGTGAGGCATTCCTTCGCGTCAAAGTTCGCTTAGAAAACGATCCGATTTCCTACCATGCCAAACATCCCCTCATTTTATCAAAAAATCGAGTCATGGATCAAATAGTGGAGCAAGCTCATCAGCGAATCTTGTATAAAGGTCCGCAATTGACTCTACATATTCTCAGGCAAAATTATTGGATTCTGAAAGCGCACAATTCAGTTCGAAGTGCTATAAACAAATGCATATTAGTTAAAATGGGTATAGGTCAAGGCCACAAAGCTCATAAAGCATATATAGCTCTTTTCGTGCGCCTTGCCACTAGAGCACCGCTTAGATCGCATAATTGGTGATCAGAAACTTACGATAGAAGAATTTTCCACGCTCCTTTGTCAAATAGAGGTGAGCCTTAATTCTCGACCCTTATCAGCTATTTCATATGATCATGACAACTTAAAATATTTACGTTCAGCTCATTTTCTCACAGGTTCTCCTTTACTTGCAGTACCTGAAAATCAGTTCTTGATTTCACAGAAAATCGTAGGTCTAGATGGCAGTTAGTCCAACGTGTTATTGAGATCCCGCGGCGCAGGTGGTCCTTATAACGCTTTCAGGGCTTAAAATATAGATACAAGAGGCAGAAGCGTAATTCGAACATTCGTGTGGGAGATATAGTTCTCGTACAAGAAAAGGATACTCCTTGTTGCAAATGGACTTTAGGTTGTGTAACTTCTTGTCACCCCGGTCAAGATAATTTAGTGATGTCGATCGCGATGAAAACTGCGAAAGTAACTTAGGATAGACCCATTGTACAAGTGTGTCTCCTGCATATAAATAATGCTAAGGAATTGTCAGTTAAGATAAATTCCTCATGGCGAGCGGCATAGCCGTAATATTTTGCTTTATATATTTCATACAAGATTTCATTATCTTAATGTGATTCAGTATCTTCTTTACCTATAAACATTCGATTATGCTTCAAAAATAATAATAATAGTTTGTGTAATACTTCTGTACAAAAATATTTTCAGTTTAAAATCTCTGAAATTTCGTTTCAAACTTTTCGAACTGAGGCGGATCGTATGTTTGCGCATACTATAAAATTATAAGTGTACCTGAATTATTGACTCACTGCTACGGCAGTGAGATGTTAGAATAAGTTTTCAAATAATATAAAATTATAAATCATGTAATTGAACAATAAATCTTGAAAAGTGGTGATTACGTGCAAGGGTACGATGACTGCCAGAATAAATTGTGGTTGCTTAGTTTATTTGCGGTGTTTTTTATTTCCACTGAAGTTACAAATTCACATTCCAATCCATATGCGGTAATTTACAAATAAATTAAACTTTTTATTCTCACTCATGGATGTGAGCAGACCCATTCGTGACAGGACCTTCAGGAGGCACTGCTCCTAATCGCAGCGGAAGGTTGCCAAGCGGACCCAAGCAACGCCGCTCGTCTCTCTTTCCAAGAGAAGTCTACAGAACCACGGAAAGCGAAACCAGCAGTATCCAGCACAGCAGCCTTGAAGTCTGTGAGAAGAGTTGAAGCCCCCAATCCACCGTCAATGGACATCCCGACAATAGTCTACAGGAAGCTAAGGAGATCAAACGAAATACCAGCTCCATATAGCAAATATGAAGTGACCAATGCGGCCACAAAAGGAGCCTCACATTTGAACTGGAAAAGCCCTATATCTAAGTGACTGACATGAAAAAGGGAATCAAACAGATTGCCGGCCGTCAGAATTGAACGTTCAACCGAGCCGTCTTCCGATGACGACAAACCTGCCTCTTCGGACACGCCTGCATTCCGAAAATCTCACAGCGTGCTACCCAAATTAGGACCTCCAGTCATCGCAAAAGGTGGTGACGCAATCACCAGCAGCGCTACCTCTGGTATCAAGAACTCGAATCCATGGTTCCCTTCCTTGCAAGTGAGGGCCCGTACATTCTACAAGTTTTTATCGATGCGTGTCTAGGTCACGCGGGATACCTGGGGCCGTTCGACCTATGACTCCCGATGTTAAATGCCAACCAAAATTAAAGGAATGCTTACTCTCCACTACTCAATTACTAGCACTGCACAAACATGGAAATGCCAATGAGAGGACGAGTCCAAATCATCATCATTGCCTTGTAAGAGAGGATAAAGGAAAAATTCTCGCTATAAGGTCCATTATTTTCATTCAACGTCTTTAAATTTTGGTCTAATTCAGGTATTTATTAAATGATTTTTGATTCTAATAGCGTTTATCGTCTTGTTTCCAAATCCGCCGAAAAATTACTTGCCTAATTACTTTCCTAGCTAGGAGAATTCTTTTTTTTTTACAAACGAAATTTTGACTTTTTCTTCAAAACAATAATAGATACGAAACAATTTTAAGATAAAAGCTTACTCGTGTAACAAAGTGATACAAAAAATATCTCTTCTTCTTTTCCGATATTTTTCATATTTCTATCTACACATATTTCTGTAAAATGCTATTTTTATTATTAAATAAAAACGATGATCGAAATGGAACCACAGCTCTTTGGGTTTCGAGCTCAGGAAGTATCAAGGGTCAACTTGCCTAATTAATAAGGTCCTAAAACTAAAAATATAGATAAAATATTTGAAGTAAATAAATAAAAATATAAAAGCTATGTATTCACTGAGTATTAATGGAACACAATTTTTTAACCAATTTAGACATTTTTATTAATAGAAAAAATTTCTTGTTAGTAGCAGTGATTCTCTGGCTTACAATTAATGAATGCCAGAGAATCAGAAAAATGGTTTACGAGAATAAAATAAAACACTAATGAATACAAGAACCTGTCATCTCTTGCCCTGAAAATCCATTCTTATATTGCATATTTTTACCTCATAATCAAATTGTTGATCTTTCGTCGTTTTTTGTCTGATAAAAATTTGAATTTTTCAAGAAAATTCAGAAAGTTGAGAAAGTTCAAAAAGTGTTTGACCCTAAATTCTCATTGCACTTTGCTTTTGGTGATTTTACCGTTACTATAACTCTGGTAATTTTTTATTAATACAAAACATCCTGAGAATAAAGTGTTCGTACTTTCCTGTACAACAAATATTTTGAAAATTCTCTAACATTTTGAATGTTCATCCGAAATAGCTGATTAACGAACTTTATCTTTCTTTCTGGATCCTAAAAACGTATGCCAAAGCACATTCTAATCTAATTAATCTTTCGAAAGTTATCCGGCATACAGAGGACGACGACAGTTGTCGATGCTTTGACCTTCAATCTTAAAAACTCTGTACACAAATTAGAAAAAGAGACGACAATGATTTCGAGATTCTCATGGCTGTCCTAGTTTTTAGAGAATATTACACACATATTGTTTTTGAAGCACCCAACGAGGATGATTCATCTGTGTTGTAGACGCTATACATAATTGCTGTGTAAAAAACAGCGTCTCTTCAAACTTAAGAGATTGTTAAAATATTGACCCTTGCGCAATCTTTATGCCACGCAACAGCAATATTGACTCCTAAATACAAAAAGAGTACGACTGAAGTTTACAATTCAAAATCTGACGAAGTAATAAAATATTCATTAAGAATATTGTGAATAAAATTGTACATCATTGCATTGAACAATTTCCTTGAAATCGAAAAGATGAGGGTTGTCTATATCCTGGTCCTATATTCGGCGTTGATCTTTAGTTGTATTGGTAAATATAATAATATTATGTATATCTATAATTTCGAGGAGAATTTTCGAAATTTCAATCCATGCTGACGTGTACACTTTCGAGAGTACAATATGTGAACGTCAGCATATGGTACATTCCCAGAAGTGCAGAGATACCCTAGCGGACCTTATGAACGAAGCGATTACGCAGCTGAGTGGCGGTAAAGTGACCACGTAGTTTTGAGTTACACAGGCGAGCCTACAGTAAGCCTGTCCAGAATAAGCCAGAATAAATACGAGAGTGGATCAGTTTCGCCACGGCGCAAAAGCGTTTTCGGCAATGGCTCTCCTTCGCACACGCGAAGTCCCTGCATCTTCTGGGCCAAGGCGAATCTGGTCACTCTTATTTAAACTATCTCATTCTCAGAAGCCTTGCTGGAGGCTCGCCGGAATATCTAGGACCATAGTGACCGTTGCGGTCACTGGGTCCGCCAAAGAAAATTTTCATTATCACACTTACTCCCAATTTGACGTAGAATCTAGCACTCTTCTTATCTTTACACACATTTATATTTATTTATTCTTATTGATTAATTTGTTGAAAAATCACAAATTAAAAATGGTATTTCGAAACCCAGCGTACAATATTGTATGTCCATTCACCCTTAGTTTCGGTGGGATGTCCTTCCATCGGTCGTACTTTTATCCAAGGATAGGAAGGAAGAGTCCGGGAATTTTTTAGTTTTATGGGTAGGAAATTTCGGAAAGGGCAGATTTGAAGGTCTTAGTTAACTTTCGTAGTAAGGCAAATAATTATTGGTTTATTAAACAAAATTATCAATTTTATTGCGTAAATTACAAAAAATTGAAATTCTTTTTAATTAAAAATTAATTGTTTGGATCAATATTTAACTACATTTCAATTGTGTAAAAGGTTATTTTTCCAACTTAAAATTAAACTACTATTTTCTGTTAAAAATTTGTCTTTTTTTGTAGAAAATTAAACTTTATGTAGATGATTAAAATATAAGGTTAAAAATCCACCATTAAATAAAAAATCGGTTTACAAATTTTAACAGCTGGGAGAAAATTCATGTAACAACTTAAACTAAAAATGCATCTATTCGACATTTTGCGGTAGAAAACTAAAGATCTGGGTTGAAAGTGCAACTATTTTGGTTAACATTTTTTTTCATTAAAGATAAATCATTTTAGTTGAAAGTACCTTTTTTTTAAACATTTCAGAAATTTTGTTGAAATTTTGTTTCAAAAAGATTTTTTTACTCAAAATGCAGCTAATCTGTTTTTGCAATACAATTAATATTTTTTAGTCAAAAATTCAATTAATTCGGATTTTAAATCCAAAAATCTGTTTTAAAAATTCGTCTTTTATAGATTCTTTACAGAATATTTTCGATGTGATGTATTTCTTTATTTATTGAAACATGTTTCGTGATTCAAAGTTGAACTATCTGGTTGACTATATATATATTTTTTCTGGTATTCGACAGATCTTATTGAAAATTAAAATACTCTTTGGTGGAAATGTCAACTATTATACTTTTTGTTAAAGTCTTTTTTATTAGATCAATTCTTAATTATGCGTATCATAATTTCCGTGAGAAACAAGATTTTTATAGAAAGAAATGCAGCAAAAGCGCGCAGTCATGTGTTTAAACTTCTCGAAAGAGGTGCTTGATTCTTGGACCAAGATAATGCATTTTTCTAAATAAACAGCGTCATATTAAAAATTTTAATTCGTGGTCCCTCAGCAAAGCGTTTGCGTATGGGGCAAAATCCTTAAGTGTACCCACCTAAAAACTTTTTGTCTCCGATTTCCTTGAAAGTCGACGAAATTATTGTCCTAGTGAACTTCTTTTAATTCCTCTAAAAGAACTCGCTGATATTCAATTAACTATAACTTCTACCAAAGTTATCCAAATTAATTTTTTATGGATGGCTTGGAAATGTTTTTTTTCATCAGCCTTACGCTGAAGGCAATGGTTTTAGATAAAAATAATTATTTGAGCTTAATTTTTTAGTTTTAAACATATTTTGGAGTTTTTCGGCAAGTGCGGCCGTTAATTTCCTTTCCAAAATTATTTTTAAAAAAAGCTTTACTTTTTCTCTTTAAAATGAGCCACGTTCGAAAGCGGGTCGAAAAAAAATTGGTGGAGATATATAACATTTCTTGCGCGCGGCTTCTGCGTCACGAGTGCCCAAGCTTCAAATTCAGAATGTACGGTTTCTAGCCGACTACAAATAATCGACTAAAATGTCTACTTTTATGTGAATACTTCGTTTTTAAGACTTTAGAGAGAATTTAAAAGACCCGCCAAAAAAATTAGTATGCATATTTGACGACTAGATGGATGTCTTGGATACCTTACTCGCGACAAAACTCATTTTCAGTTATTATAATTTCCTGTTATTTTTCGAGCAGAAATTGCTTTTATGCGATTTATCTTCGGCTTATTTCGATGTCATAATACTATAGATTTGTAGTTTCCCGTATATTATTTATTCTCTTTTACTTTTCTCATTATTTAAAATACAAATGGTATTACTTGAACACTATATTTCAAACATTTACGCACGTTCGGTAGTTGCACTCGCATTGTTATTCAGTGCCTCAACTTAGCTTTTTCTTCTGCTAAATTTTTGATCATGCCAAGAAGAACCAGCTTGGGTCGTAGTTGTTACAATCCTTTTTCTAAGAACAAGTACAAGCGTGATCCATGAAGTTTAAGAACAATTTCTGCCACTCTTTAAAAAAAGTATCCTACCCATCGAGGCAAAACTGTGTGTAAATTGCAGAAAAGAAATTTCTTAATGTGCATTGCTATCCCCTATGTACTTTCATACTTATCCAACAATTTAAGATGCTTCAGTGATCAACGATAATTCAGCTCCTATTCTCGAGAATGATATTTTAATGGAAGATGACGATATCTTTGCTGATCCTTCGACATCCAAGTTTGAAAAATAGAAAACTGATTGTTCTGATAAAAATCATTGCGCCGGAATGGAGGTTCTTGAACAAATAAAAGAAAAATTTCCAAAATCTGCAAGTAATTCAGAAAAAGTTTTGCTTTTCTCTTGCTTCCTAATTTTGGGGCCGCAGAAGATTGGATAAATAATTTGGTGCTTTTGAACGCCAAACTAGAAAGACTAAGACAATCTTTCTGAATTACATGCAAATTTTAAGGCTCAGCATCCTACAGTTAAAATTTTTTTATCAGACTTCTCTCAGCTTAGACCCCAAAATTGCATACTCGCTGGAGCCAGTCGTACGCATACTGTTTGTGTTTTTTTTCATCATGAAAACGTCAATCTAATTCTAGGTGCTGTAGATTCAAAAGAACCAACCTGCAAAAATGTTCCCCCCATTAAAACTTATCATGATGCTATGAACAGGATTATGTGTGGCGTTCCGACTTCAGAATGCTACTTGAATGAATGAACAGCGTGTACTGGCACAAGCGCTCTTAAGGATTTTATAATATAAGGTCTCGGAGACCAGTGTATTGACAGGGTAGAATTCCAGACTTGGCAACAAACTGCCAGATGTACGTTACGCACAGAAATAACAGACGCAGAACATTTCGCTGAACAGATTTGCAAACATTTGCCGAAGCTTAAACTTCACTCTTTTACTGCCAAACTACAGTCGTATGTTATCAAAAACCTTAAGGATACACTGAAAGAAGGAGAATTTGGTATCCACTGTGGTTTAGCTAAAACTATGCCTTTAGAGTCCAGAATGCAGCTCAGTCATTTCATTGAAACAATGATCAAGCTAGCATTTTTACAGTGGTAATTTATTATAAAGAGATAACATTCTAAAGCACCGCAGTCTTGCTATGTTATCAGAGTCTTTGACTCATGACACAATTGCTGTGTACGAATTTCAAAAAGTTATTACACGCGGAAAAGTTCCCTGTGATGGTATTGGGGGAAATTTAAAAAGACTCGCAGCGCGTGCTAGCCTACACGCGTCATATAAAGATCCGCTTTTGACTGCTGATGCCATGTATCAATGCGCAAAGAAAAATTTAGTTGGAACTTTAGTATCCTTTAGTCCCAAAGAAAATTACGGCATCACAGCTCAAGAATTTACGAGTAGATTCGCATCAGAAAACACAGTGCCTGGTACATAAAAATATCACTCTTTCGTTCCCTCTGTTGAATTGACTCATGTTGAAAAAATATTCGTCATCATTAAAATGTGATCTTTTCCCGAAAAAAATCTGTGAGGCAGAGAAGAAAGAGAAGTGCACATGCAATGTAATAAGCAAATTATTTGACTCAATTTTCGATGTAAGAGGCGAGGGAACTCATACTAAAAAATCACCCCGAATTATAAATTAATTTTAATTTTTAATTTCGAGCGAGCAAAAAATAAAAGTTTTACGAACAAATTATACAAAGTTAAATTAAATATGTTGCCAATGGACGGTACGTCTTGATCGTGGCGCGTAGCTGTACTGCGACGCAGAAACCGCGCGCAAGAAGTGCTTTATATCTCCTCAAATTTCTTTCGTCCCACTTTCAACCATGGTTTATTTTAAAGGGAGAGAGTAAAGCCTTTTTTACCTAAAAACATTGTCTTCAGCGTAAACCTGATGAAAAAATGTTTCCAAGACCTCCATAAAAAAGTTAATTTGGATAGCTTTTGGAATTCAAACAGGTTTACTTGGAAAATTAAACTTTTTAAGAATCTCTACAACTAAGAAATATTGAATCTTCTTCTAGAATTTTTACGTATTTCTGTTAAGAACAAAAAAATATGAAAACATTTTTTTCAATCGTACAAATGCTTCATTTATCATTCGTTTTGGAAAATTTAAAAGTATTTATTCATTAAATTGAGTTTTCTAGAAGCTATAAATGAATACAGACACGAAAACAGGATACTTGCACGATTAGTTAATGAACGGAAAAAGAAATTTAAAGCAGAAGAAGAGAAGAAAATACAAAACTACTTTGAAGGAAGCAAGAAACTACTTTATAAAGAAATGAAGGGAAATAAAAGTACAGAATTTGTCAATATGAGAAATAGTAAAGGAGAAATGTAATATGAGGCAGGCGGGATTATAGACGCTTTCAGAGACCATTTTAGGAGACAATCCGGAGATGAAGCTATAGTACACCAAAACTGTGATGTAGAACACGATGTGTTAGAAAACTCAATTGAGAAAGTCTGTGTCACTGAGGTTAGGAGATAAAAGCGACTTCAATCATTACAGAAGGATCAGCTTATTAAGAACGGTCAGTAAAATATATTCAAATATATTTATTGTTAGGGTAATGAAAATAACAGAAGAAAGGTTTGGGAAGTCGAAAGTGGATTTATACCAGGAAGGCCATGTACGGATGAAATATTTAGCTTAAGGAAAATCAGAGAAAAAAAGTTTGAGAGTAGGAAAGAAGATTTTCTGTGGATTTGTTGACCTAGAAAAAGCTTTCGACAGTGCAAGGGTAAATGGGAAATTGAGTGACTGGTTCCATATAATGCAAGGCGTTAGACAATGCTGCGTAATGTCTTCATGGCTATTTATATTATTTATGGACAATTGTTTAAGAATGGCTCTTTTCCACGAAGCAGGTGTGGATCTCGAAACAGTAAGGGTGCGTGGGTTAGCGTTCGCAGACGATAAGGTTGTGATGCAGAGTCAAT
>JAWWLR010000149.1:38591572-38607193 GCA_035041075.1 Acraspis erinacei
AAATTCAATTTTTTTATGTCCGTTATTTTCTACACATGTTTTCGTACTTTTTGTCTATTTAGCAAAAGTTTATTGTATAGAATTAGATTTTTGTATTATCTTTTTCATATTTCCATAGTTTGTATGCTTTATTTCTTTACAAGGGGATATTGGCAATTGTGATTTGTTATTTATTTATTATCCATTTTTAACACTTTTTAAATAGAAAACTCGTTTTTCCGCTTTAAAAAATTCAAAATATTCTAAGACATGAGTTTTATATTGGAAAAGTGTGTGTCAAACAATTTTATTTTTCCAATAATTGATAACTTTTTACTATTTTTTTGCTTGAGTATTACTTATAACAATTTTTGTTGAGAATTCATTTTTTTAAATTCAAAAATCATTCATTTTGTAAGAAAAAAATAAACTATTTGGTTAAAAATTAAACTATTTATTTAAAAATTTTACTTTTTTATTTAAATTTCTTTTTTTTTGGGTTGGCAATGTTTTTGTCTGGAAATTTAAGTATTCCATGTTCGGATGGTGTCAGGTTACTTGCACTGAGTAATATTACTCCGACAGTCGAGCCAACCTTTCTCAGAGTCGGGTCGACCGTATTTTTATAGCTTTTTTAAAACAATTTGCCAGAGTCTATCCGAATGTCAGCCCAACGTTGGGACAGAGTTGGGCCGACGGTCGGATGCAGTAAGGTTACTTGCCCTGAGTACTGAGCACGGCGACAGCCGAGTCAATCTTACTCAGAGTCGGGTCGACTCAAAAAGAAAGTAGGAAAGGCAAGGAAGCAAGAGAAAGAAGCTAAGAGAAGGAAGCAAGCAACGAAATAACTACTGGTGGACATTATAGCTACAAAGAGGTGTCAATTTGAATCAGGAATGAAAGTAAGGATTCAATTGTTAGGCCTTATCGAATCTGATGAGTCAGCGGTCTTCGAAGGTTCGAATCCTCTGAGTTTGCGAATTTATAAATTAAATCGCACAAATAAAATTTTTCCTTTTTATATTTAAGTCTGAAATTTTCAGGAACTTTTCGACGGAAATTCGAACTGTTCTTAAAAAACTTCGAAGTTTACTCATACCTTTCTTATAGAAATAAGGATTTAAAGTTTCATTTTTTTATCTCGTATCCGAGACCTAGCTATAAGTTCGTGACTTTTTTATGCATAAATTTTGCCGCGCAGTAACAGACAGATTAATTGTGGTTATTTTGAAAGTCGGATTAGAAGGATGCTTCGATCAGAGAATCCAAGTTTTTAAAAGTTTACCTTGAAGTGGAAGTATATTTTGAATTGTATTTAGACTTTAAATAGGGTAATCTGTACAGTCGTTTGCTACGTCTCAATAATTTATCAAGTTATTTAAATATGCCCATATAAAAAAATGCTCACAAATAAAACTGCTAATAAACAGTACTGGAAGAAGCGCAAACGATTCCGCAGCGTATTTGACAAGGTAGGTTAGTGCAGTGTAGTGAATTTAAACGACAAAAAGTTTTGGATTCGATTTTTAATTTGGTGATAATATCTGAAAAGAAAATTATGTAAAATTATCTTCGCAAAAGGGCATTCAAAATTGTTTAAACTGATAATTATTATACAAATGATGATACGATTTAGGGGCTAATCACATTGCTTTCGAAGTCAGTAATCTATATAACCTGATGTGGCCAACGAGGTTGCCAATAACTGTATTTCACCACCTTTCAGTGGCCTGTGACAAGTGTTCCAGGTAAGTAATTTTCCTATTTACTTGAAGTTCCTGTTACATGCTTAGTTAATAGTTCCTACCACCCTTTTTTTAAAGAATTCACCTTTTTAAACCTGCTCAAAGATGACCATAAATTGCATTTTGAAAATTTCGAGAAGTAGCGCAGTGGCAAGCTCTTTGTTGAAGCTACCTGCTGTGCATGGTTCGACAAATTATATCCTAATTGGGAAACCAATAAAGATATTTTATTATTCTTGGGCTCATTTGGTAACTAATAAATCACATTTTACTTATGTTGAATTCCAAACTAAATTAAAATTTAAACAATTTAAATTTAAATTTAAAATTTAAACAATCGGTAGCTAAAACACCAAATGAGAATTACATAAGAAATGAGCTAAACAATAGTGTTAAAATTTGTTTGAATTTTCAATATACCATTGTCGGTTATGTTTAAAAAGGTTTAGGGGTGAGTTCTTTTTAAAAAAGGCGGGAAAATTGGCGAAAACTATTAATTAAGCCTGAAAATATTACATTTTTTAGAATTAATTCGAAGTGAAATTCACCTTTAATTTGATCTGAGATGCATTTTTCTTCTATGCCTCCTTTATGCCTCACTTTACACCTGGTGATTAAGCACTTGAGATCGCCGGTTATGACATACATCATGAAGATAATGAACCCCTGAAGAGAAACATTCCGTCAGAGAGCCATTAACTAAAATCTGAAGGATCATTATACTCATCTACGATGTATAAAGTACAATCTAAAGTTACAAAGTACAATCTACGATGTAAAATGTACAGTCTATATACTTACTAGTAAAGCTGAAGATACGGCGAATACGTAATGAACGACTATCGATGTTGAATTTATATAAAATACTGAAGATGCCTCCATGGCAATGATACCACAGATTATAACCGTCGTCCGATGAACCATATGTACTCTGTTAAAAAAGAAAACAAAATTATTGGTTTAAAATCACAGAATTATATTATTTGAAATATGATATTAAGTAAACATTTAGAGTTTTCAGGAAATTTACCTTGCTTCAATGGACTTTTTCTTCACAAAGCTTCCTTTAACGAGGGCCCGACTTCTGAGGAGTACCCCTCCATATAACAAACCGAAAATTAAAAGCATCATGGCTGTACAAGTTATGAATATATTATAGACTCCACTGCCGAAAATTAGCCACCATGATTCGTGGCGCCAACCTGCGCTTTTGTGGATTAATTCGGTTGCCAAAACTGACAAGATTGGAACACCTGCAAATTTAAAACAGACTTCATTTAAAGCTCTCTTTGATGTTTAAAGGACTCTTCCTTCAGATATAAATATATACATACTACAAATATTTATTTTATATTTACCAGTAATTACGGCAATTACTGTCGGCTGCAGGTGGTGGCCAGGACGGATATTTGTAAGCTCGGCGTATATGATTAGTGCTTGAGATATTGGTGCTGTCATAGCAACAAGCAGAAATGTTTCCAAGCTTACTGCCACGATAGTCCAAGAACTCTAGAATTTAAAACGTATCTCTTATTCTACAAAGCTTCTTTTATAAATCCAGGCTCTAGGATGAGAAGCCAGGCGATATGTTGATCAAGTACCTCGGGAAGGTTGTTGTACGCTGCATAAATAAACATTCCCATTGCTGCAATAATTGCACCACAGCATTGCAACTTAAGAAAGTTTATCCATGTTCGATTATTCCACCAAAATAGACCTATGATTAACGATGATAATAAACACTGAAGTAGACAACTACCACAACCAAATATAACAATGAAGGGTGTTCGTTCGCTTTTCGTTAGAACAACCTACAAGAAACAATATTATACTTCAATATTAGAATATTTTTATACACATTTTCATAATTTTAGAATTTATTACTTTAAGAGCCCGAGATGTAAGAAATGCTGCAAATGTCCCTGTACTTGGACAAATGCACTGTACCGTCCTTTCCTGTGGAAATGGGGTAGCAGTGCAGGCGTTTAAATCCCATGATCCTAAATTATCCAAAACACCACAGGAAATATTCCATATTGCTGACTGATTACTTGAGTGACGCATTTGTAAATCCACCCAAATATCATCTTTTTCTTTAGGGAAATGGTTGGATGCTGCTACCAGAATAACTCGAGAATCGATTCTATACTTCAATTCGCTCCCGTCTCTAAAGAAAGAAACAATTATCATACCATTGAATTTTCATCAGCTCACATACAATCTAGAGTTTCCATTAATACTTACTCGAGTTCTTTTTTATATATTGTAGGCATGAGACGGGCCAAGTTTCTGAAAACGATAACGCTGCCAGTGATTGAAAAATTGGAATTGGATACTGACTGTTTTCGTTGGGAGCGAATCGTGATTTTTTCATGGTACCAGTTTGGATATCTACAAATTATATGTGGAAAAGTTTTAAAAACTTATCCTTAATATACTACCAACAATTTTTGATAGTATTTTTATTCAGGTGACCCATATGAAAAAAATGATTGATAAGTCTTAGATCGAATACTTTTTATATTGATTTTTTTCATAATAGGATCAGCAATAAAACAATCGAGAAATACTGGTGTTTTTGCATTTTATGGGGTGAAGTAAAATTAATTTTTATTAGTTCTCGAATAAATGCGATTTTTTCAAATGCTAATGAGAAATTAAGCTCCCGAAAATTGTTACACTACTACTACTAATGATCTCTAATACAAATATTTGTAATTTATCGCAGATAATAGACCTCGTGAGAAGTTCTAAGAAATCGAGAATTTCTTGCAATTTATACCAAGATTTCAACTTGTGGCATGACCTAGGAAAGTTGTATAAAAAATCTTTAGTTCGTACTATATATTCTTTGAAATTTTGTGTTCTCGGGATACGACTAAAATTCCCAACTGCGTGGTGAATTTCAATCGCTTTAGCAGCGAGTCTAGCCGTCTGCCGTAATTGCCGAATGAAACTCGACACAGACATATACGAACCTTCTTAATCATATCTTAAGAAGTCGTGAATATTTTTGAAGTTTTATTTGCTTAAAGTAAACATACGACTTCAGAAATTACGTCCTCTTAATCCAAGTTTTTTACATAACTTTCCTGAGTTCCAGCGCGAGTTAAAGCTAAGAAACAAAATCTAAGAAAATCTGCGTGATCACCGCTCTCGCGGTCTACAGCAGTAATCGCTGACTGATACTTGACATTTGATTTCATTTTTATTACTTTTCAAATATTAGGTAAGAAATCTGGAAACTTTGCTTGCAAAAAATTAATTTTTCATTTAACGCTTCTTGATTTTGGATTATACACTTTTATATTTGGACTGCAACTAAGTTTAATGCTTGAAGAATTGTCTGATACTGATTGTTGTGAACAAAATTTGGCGGAAAATTCGAACTGAGAAAAATTTTCAAATTTTTGTTTTGAATTTTGTTGTGTGATGAAATTCAATTAAAATATTATTTAAAATATATTGGTATCAAAATTATTTAATTGTATCATTATTGCCAGAAAACAACAAAACTACATCATTTGACACTCATCACCTATGTATAATGTATCCCGATAGATGACAACTTTTCACGATTTATGATCTAAACCAATTCACAATAATAGCCCTTTGGGGGAATATTCTGTGGTGAAAATCTGAGATAGTGCTTGAGTTTTATCACAAGAAAATCAAACATTTTTTTAATAATTTGTTTGAATTTTAATTTCCTGTCAAATTTTCTCGAAAAAATAATGCACGTTGAGAATGATTGAAAAAAGTTCTGTTAATTTTTTTCAGATTTTTTCAAACGAAAGGCACAGAAATTGAAATTTTGAAATTAGCTTTTGAGTGTATTTTTTCAAATGGTTTACTCAACATTTGATTCCCTTGTAGGGCATTTTATGCATTCTTACCTGGCTATACTCTTTGTGACAATATTTAAACTACTTTTCATCTCTGAAGTGAGTACAATGCCTAAAATTTTGAAAAATTGTGATATTTGTGACCTGGAATTTTTGAATATTTGGCTTGGAAAAAATTAGGGAAAGGCCTGGTTTTTGAAATTCAAATTATGTAGCAAGCCTGATATTTTTCACCTGAACACTTACACATAATTGTCAGAAGGAACTTGCATTATTCCATAATTATTTCGCACTTGTAAGGTTTGCATGTCCAAAATCAGGGAGGACATACTCAAATGTTTATGTGCATCTGCGGACTGTTGAGTCCAATGAAATAATGATCTTTGCGCCAGGTGTTTCAAAAGATGTGATTTCTGAAAAATAAAGCGTTACACGCGAATAAGATGAAAATTGATAATCAAACTTATTTTGGGATAATACATAATTATTAAGACTTTAAGTGGCTCATCAATATTAACGAAAGATATAAAAATGCCATTTAAAAGAACATTCGTTACCTGTTGATTGTATATCGCTCCATCTTCTTCTAAAATTCGATTTAATATTCTAATCGACGCTTCTGCTGAGTTTCCTAGATCCCTCGTTTCGTCAATGTTATACTGATACAATTCTATCTCTGCAAGTATATTTAAAATGCGATCTCCTTCTCCAGGATAAAAAGAAGACGTACGATTTCGCAAAAGTTCCCAGAATTCAATAACAGTCTCTGAACCACTTGTGTTTTGATAACCGAGAGTGAGACTGCGAAACTGGGGAGGATTATAACATTCTCTATGTATTATATTTCGTCTTAGAGAATAATCTTAATACAGTTCTTATTTTTCTAAAACCAATGTAAAATACCCAAATGCCCAAATCATCCAATATCGATATTAAATGTGTAATTACTAATAAATATTACTAACCTTGCTATAAGGAAATATTAGCGGTTCATATAAACATTCTGAAAAGTCAGGACTCTCCCACTTTGCTGAGGTTGCATCCTTCATTGAGCAAAGTCTGGAAGCATGTCGACCAATAAAATGACGAGGACACTCCAAAAGTGCTTCTGTACCAGGTCCAGTTTCCGGCCACTCCAAGCCCCACGATTTGTCCTTTTGACAGACTGGAATCAAAGTTCGGTTTACAACCTCCACTCGAACTGACATTGATCTAAGGGCCATGTTACAGGTATATATAGCAGATTTCTGAAATGAGAGGGAGGATATATTATTACATTATGATACTGAATATTGATTAAATGTGGGCTCCTGCATGAAAAGGACCCTTATGGTCGGTAAAGAGTTACGTATAGGGTCATATATTCTGATTATTTTCCTGCATTTTCTGCTATTTCATTAATTGATATTGTCGTTTTATTATTGTATACAACCATTTCATTAGTTGCAGTAACTATTCAATTAGTACTAGCAACAAAGAAAATGGTTGTCATAGGTAATATAATAGTAGTAACATATCTTACAAACTAAATAGTTGGTCCAACTAACCATTCTTTTCAGTGAGCGCATGTGTTTCTTTTTTCCTGGAACATTAAATACATCTACTTCCGGTTGCTTTCGGGATATGAGCATATAATGCCAATACAGATTTATGGTATGTCCTAATATTATTCTCCACTCAAACCGAAAATAATAATTTTGACTAGATATCTAGAACATGCCATAAGGGCCTTTTTCATGCGAGTCCTCACAGCTATACTCAATTAATTGAAGGTATTAATTAAGCAACCTGAGCATTTGTAATTTTAAGGATGCTACCAGCTGGATAGAGATCTTCCCAAACTTCACTTCCTAGTTCGAGTTTAAGAAGAGCACGGTTTTTTGTCCAACCAAATCCGATATCCATGCTCCTCATGTTAGGCGTAATGCACATCAGCTGAATGTCCCCTCCCTATTAATATATTTTTGAACGATGTAATAGATTCACTTTAAAAAGGATTCTCTATATTTTTTGTATCTTACAGAGAGGATACATTTTAAGTCACCCCTTTAAAAAAGAAGGAAACCTTTGGGTTTAAAATGTTTTCCTTTAATAGATCCAATTTGAAATGAAAGAAAAATCAGATTTTTTTACTTTTTTTTAAATCTACGCTTAAAACGTATTACTTTATATTAATTGAGAATAATTATTCAAATTTTCCAACATTAACATTTTATTTCTTATAAGGCAGAAATGCTTCGTTAAGTATTTTATCAGTTCCTAAATTTACAGAATGACAATTAATTAGTTCAAAAATAATTTTGAGGAATATTCATTTGCAGAAAGGGGCACATCTGCCTTTTGAGAAAAGTTAGTTGAAAAATGAGCTAATTAGATAAAGATATATCAATACTTATCATACAATCGAGTACAGCCTTAACACAGTGAAAAAGTAATATAACTATAATTTACATGCAATAGTGGACAAGACACTGACATTTTTCATTTGTTTCAAATTAAAAAAATGTGTAAAACAAAAAAAATATCATTGTCTTGTCCACTATATAAACTATATATAGGTTTTCCACTTGGGTAGTTTAAAACTATTCATTTTCATAAAATTCACCTTTTCCAATGTCGCACTCATGGGTACCACTTTTACATCAGATTCACCTTTGACATCAATATAAATACTTTTGCACTGTTGCATTTCCCAATCTACAACCTGGCAAGTATATTGTCCTGCATCGAGAAGTGTCGTTTTTTCTATTGTTAATAGAGAAGTGTGCATATCTGACCCATCATTTGGTAAATGTCTATACCAAATTTCCCTGTTAATAAAAATCAAAGTCAAAATTTACTTTTAAAATTTTATATTTTGATAGTCTTCTGGTCCTTATATTGGAGAACTAAAATTTTAAAAATATTCTTAAAAAATTAGGTTTTCTAAATGCATTGTTTTAACTAATTATAAAGTTTGTTGCCAAAAAAGTTCAGAATTTTTGTTAAATTACTTTCATGGTATTTGTCGATTACAGAAACGTGGAAAACTATAAAATTGTATTTACTTGGGCAAACCCGAGAAAATAGTGATTTATTTTTATGAAGAAAATAGTCTGAATTACGACTAACAAATCAAGATATCAAGTAATGTTTTGAAAAAAGATATTATATAAATGTAAAAGCTTTTTATATCTGTGCTACGAGTAAAAATAAATTTTAAAGGTCGCTTTTTAGAGCTCTAAACATATACTGATTATTTAGAAATATATAGTTTAAATAACTACACTATCAATATAAAGAAACAAATCACAGGTACATTCATGGATTATTTTGTTGAAGATCTAATTGATGGTTGAGATATATTATGCAATATTAATAATAATGTCTAAACTAATTAGTATTAGTATCAATTCGTAATAAAAAACTAGGAATCAGTGAAAATTAATTGACACTTCAGTAACTTTTTCTCTCATGTAATCAGCGAATAAGGAACAATATTTTAGTAGTGTTTAGCATATTTCCCGGTATACGTAATTTTTAGCTGTAATCCACTTATTAAAAAAACTTTATCGTTCAAAAGTTTCACACAAGAATAAAAACTCATTTCTTGATTTAAAATAAAATAATGAAAAGTTTTGGTAGAATAATCCATATCTTGCTTTAAAAATAGTTAAAAGATTAAAGTTTTTCTTAGTACAAATAAATCGTGTATACAACGAAACCTAGGAAAATAAGTTAAAAATAAATACGAACCTAAATTTTACGTCTAGGACAAGAACACATACAGGCCTCGGACGCATTTAGGAAATTCAAAATAGTGACAATGGTAGTATACAATTTAAAAAATAGTAGATTAATAAATAAAATGCAATACATGTGTCCCAAAAGATCACTTATTATGTATTTAAATAATAAGGTAGTTCCGCAACACTGTTCCGACCCAGGTTGCTGATCAATCTCTCTAGCAATTACCCCATGTGAAGAGCCTTTTAAGGTAATAACGTAAAGCTCCCTAATAGGGGCCATTAGTATCCAAAGTCTTTTGCTTCATGTATCATTCATTTCAGGGACGTCCTTTTATAAAAATTATTTTAGGTTCTTGGGGTTTAAAAACAGGAGACTTTGGACCCATAATAAGAAGTTATTTAGTGCCAATTTTCAATTCAATTATTTTAAGCCAATTAAACAAATAATCAAAATTATGGATTTTGTTCATTAAATTATGGATTTTTGTGGAAATATTCTTTCTTCTTAATTGTCTTTAAACTATCTTGTCAATGATTTTTAGTTTAATAGAAAATCAGAATTGATCTCTAAATATCGTTTATTGATTTTGTAATAAAATCAGATAAACAAATTATCACTATAAACTTTCATCATTTTTAGGGTTTTCCTTAAACAGTAAAAATTGCTAGTTTGCAAATAAGTTTTTGCCAATTTCTGAAAGCTAGTGCTTTACTCAAAATTTCTGAAAATTTCGAATTCAAAAAGTGAGAGATAGCTTCCACTTAATTTTTATTATTATATCACTTTTAGTGATAGAAATTCCAATTAAAACACTTGTAAGAATCGTATGTTATAAAGCTGTAAAATTAAAACGGAAATTCAAAAATATACTTTATCTGTCGTCAATTATCACACTCTATTTGCAAAATCGTAAAAGCCATTGTAAAAGTGAAGTAACTGGTTTAATTTTTTCATCCCAATGCCATAAACGCAGATTACATTTTTTCTACACGAGAGTTTTCTTCGCCTCCAGGACCGAGAATAATAACGAATATGTGTGAATACGCGCTTTCCCTGTATGAGATAGTTTATATGGTACGAATTTTATCGTTCAACTGAAAAATTCCACTCTTGTTAACATGTCATCCATATCAATATAATTTACAGCCGAGTAAAAAGGAGAGTACAAAATATGAAAGTATACTCGAGAATTGAGAGCAGACTAATAAAAAATAATTTAAATTAATTACGACATTGATTAAATCAAATGAAAAGTGGACAGATTTATATATCTGGAAAATTTTATATTCTTTACTAATGAAAATGGAATTATGTTTCTTCTTGTTTTTCAAACAATATCTCTCTTTTCACAGGGTGTCTACTAATTTCATTTTTCGCATTTTTCCTGGTTGTAATATATCAAATCTTTAATAAAAAGCATTTATCGAAAAGTTTTGCTATGTGCAATTTTATGTTTTGTGATATATTAAAATATTTAATTAAGATAATATTTTTTAATTTATAGTTTTGGAACACAAATAAAACAGATTAGATTTTAATTGCTTTAGTAACTAGTCAATCTATATCTTAATTTTTTGTTCAAATATCTTTTCAATTAACTCAAATTATTTCCAAAATTTTATATCATCCAAAACTAAAACAAATGTTGCTGTAAAATATTTTATATTCTATTTCAAAATTTTAGAAAATAAAGTCAAATTATTCAATTATTTTCAGTTTTTTCTAACAATTCATATTTAAAAATAAGAAATTTTGTATTCTATTGAAACATTTTAAAATTCTGAAAACGATTCTAAATTTTGTTTCGGAATCTTAAAATATCCACATTGTACTTGAATTTTTTTGAAATATTATAAAATTTTTAATTATTTAAAAAAAGACAGATTTTGAACGAAATAATTAAGCCTTGAATGAAAAAATATTATTTTTTAAATACATTTTTAACCGAAGAAGATAAAATTGTTACTAAGAAACGAATTTTCCACAAAATAGTTCATTTTTAAAAATTTGAAATTATGAATTTTACACTCCAAAAAATAAATTTTAAGAAATTACAGTTGAACTCAACTAGAAAAGAAGAATCTTTAACAAAAAAGTTGATCGAAATTAATTCTTTTAGTGGCGGATTCTCAACTAAAAGAATGAATTTTCAACCAAAGAATTGCATTTTTGACCGAAAAGGTATAATTTGTGCCAAAAGAAGAATTTTTAATAATCTTTTAAACTGACTGGAATTATTCTTCATTTTTTGAAAGATCTGTAAAAATAAATATTTCTCATTGTTTTAAACATTTTTATAAATCTTTTAAGGTTTTATTTAAAAATATAATTTTTTAGATAGTAATTCATTTATGATTCGGCCAACAATCTTAAGAATGTTGGTTTTTCAAATATATTCAAATTTTAAAACATCCATTTAATCAGTTGAAAACTTCTTAATCTTTTAAATGTCTTTCCAACTGATTCATTTTTTTTATATTTAAAACTTGGCAGATTCTTCTCGATAAAATCTTTTCAATTATTGAATTAAAAAAAGTACCTTGAAAATTTCCTGCTTATTTTTTTATAATTTTAGAAATCTTTTGAAGTGTTTTCCAAAATTCGATTAAATTTAATTTTCTAAAAAAAAGCATACTAATTGTTTCCAGAAATATTAAGAAAGCTTTTTTACTCCCTTGAAACTTAAACAAAAATTTTAAGTGTTTTTAAATTTTGTTTCAAGATCTTCAAAGATCCACATTTGGTTGGAAAATGTTCAGATGAATTTCTAAAAAAAATATTCCTCTACGAAATAGTTAGATTTTCAATAAAAAATATTAATTTTTAACAAAATGATCTCTACCAAATTTTACGACAATATAGTTCAGTTTGTAACCAAAAGCCTAAATTTTCATTATCTAAATATGAATTTTTTTTAACGAAAATTAATTTTGATCAAATTAATTAAGTTTTCTATGCAAAAAATAAATTTTTAACAAAATAAATACATTTTTAACTAAAAAAGATCAATTTTAAAAGAAAACTGGAATAAATAAATTCCAATCGGGAATAATAATTTTTAAAAAATTACTGTCGAATTAAATCAGAGAAGATGAATTTTCAGCTGAATAGTTTCGCTTTCAACGAAAAAATTTGATTGCCAACCAAATAATAGTATTTTTGTCTAAACAGGTAAAATTTCTATCCAAAGAATAATTTTTGAAACATATTTGAAACTGACTTTTGAATTTTCTTTTAAAACTCCTAAATCTTCTTAATATATTAAAAAATTATTCCAATTTTTCCTGAAATTTAAAAAAAATGTCCCATGGATTTCAAAACTTTCTATATATCTTTTTGAAAGATTTAATGATGAATGGTATCTTTTAAATGAAAATATATTTTTTGAATCATTCAAATTTTTTAAAAATAAATTGAGACCATTTGTTTATTCTTTTAAAATCTTTCAAATTACACAATTTCCACAACTTTAAATGTGATTCTCGGCGCAAATTTGTATTAACGCTTAATTCCCGATTTTTCTCGAATTTATTTGAATACGCGGTTATTTCCCCGATTAGTATAAACCCTGCTTAATGAATGCAATTAGTTTAAAAGCATTCTTCTATCGTTTCTAAAAGGAACTTTTTTATTTTAGCTTTTCACTTCTCTCTTCTCAATTCCCTTTTCTCCCACGGTAATAAATTTCTTCAGCTATAAATTTTTGAAAACGAAAACCTGAGTTGAAAGGAGAATTTCCTACCTTCAAGAGAATTTTTAAAAGGCAGGATTGTAATGGCACCCTCTGCTGCAAATTCCTGTTCCTTCACAGGATGCACTTTTGCTCCCCAAGAATCACTGCCAATCCACATGAAGTGACCTGTTCTATTCGCTTTTATTGTCGCATGCAGCAATTTTCTAGAACAGAAAATTTTTAAATTATTTGAAAATTGTTCAAAATGAAAGAGTTAAATTTATTTAAGTGCATCATAAGCTGGGGCTAACAGGGACACGCTGGTTACTCGCTAAATCTGAAATAGTTTAAATTTAACTAATTCGATCAGTAAAATCAATTTTGACTGAAGAATTAGTTACTTTCGAGGTTTTGACTAATGAGTTAGTAAACGAGCAACAGTTAGTACCTTACAAATTGAATAGGTGAAAAAATGACTAATTTTTTTAGTCATTTCTGAGAACTACTAATTCATTAGTCAATTTCTAAACATAACCACTATCTACTCAGAATTTTTGTATTAGCGATTCGAAAAGCTCTTATTTTCACAATATTTCGATTTTTTTTAGACAAACTGCAAGTCGTTAATGCACAAGGAGCCATAAGCACCTGAGTGAAGCGCCCATGCTCTGTGACCATGGTGATTGATGGGAAGGAAGCGAGTTAAACGCAGTGAAGCGTCTATATTGCAATTTTGGACTTTTAAAAGTGAGTGAGTTATTTTAAGCGAAGTGAAATGAAGGGCACACTATAGGTAAAATTGAATTTTTCTGGTTTAAAATCTAGTATGGTAACGGATCGTATTATGGAACGGTTTTCAGACTAACGAAAACAATATAGTCGATTACCAATGCTTGAGTAAACTACTCAAAATAATCCAAGTATATTTTGAAAGGTCTCTAGGATAAAGATCTCTATTATCAAAAACACATCGCAAAATGTTTATTCGTGAAAAATTAAAAAAAAGGGAAAATTTAAAGGCTTAGCATGTCCCTATGAAGGAACGCCCTTTCCTCACCATGCCCCTATATTCCACAGGGAGATACATATTAAATAGTTATTTATTTATGAAATTAACATGAACATTTCGAAAATATAGTAGACTTAATATTTATTTATAAAACCAAACGTCAAAAAATTAAATCAAATTGTGTACATTCATTCTATTAAAAAATGATAATTTTCAAAAAAGAAAATCCCTCTCACTTTAACATTTTAAAGATAAATATCAATAACTAAATAGAGTAAATCAAATAAATACACAATCCCTTGTTACTTTTGATCTTAGAACTTTTATTTGTTTCGTTTTTATATGCAATAAATACAATAGAATTAAAAAATATGACACATTATAATTATTTAAATGTATGATAAATGTATATTTAAGTAAGAAAATTTAGTAGTATTTAATTAGTAAGTAGATTAATCTCTACGAGAAAAGACGAATTTTCAACTAGAAAAGGTAAATTGCCAATGAAAACTTTTTTCAGTTAAGAAAATTAATGTTCTTCCAAAGAAATTAATATTTCAACTGAAATGATAGAATATTCAATTGGATTAGTTATACTTTCAGTTGAAAGTTAATAATTAAAAAAAGCAATTTTCAAACAATTTATTAATAGTAAATAAATTGTAAAAAAATAGTTACACCTTCAAAAAAAGTGATGAATTTCAACTAAAATGATGAACCTTCAACTAGAATAGTCAAATTTTTAACCTAAATCATGTATTTTCGAAGAAAAATGATCCATTTTCAACCAAATAGTTGAATTTTAAACTAAAAAATATGAATTTTCAACAAAAAATTGAATTGGTAAATTTTAAGTTAAGAAATAAATTTTCAACACAAAAATATGTTAACAAATGATGAATTTTTAACTAAATTATAAATATTCAACTGGAATGTTTAAATTTTCAAACCAAATGATAAATTTTTAAACAAAAGATTATTTTATGCCCAAAAAGACAATTTTCAACAAAATGCATCAATTTTCAACTAATAAGATAAATTCTTAGCCAAAAATTGAATATTTAAATCTTCACTTAAAAAATAAATGTTCTACCAAAGAGATAAATTTTTACCAAAAGGGGTGCACTATTTGAGACAATTACATTTTCAGTAAAAAAAATTTTTAAAATGTCAACCAATTTATTATTAATAAATTAATTTAAAAAAAAAATGGTTACACTTTTATATAAAGTGATTAATTATCAATAAAAATTGAAAAGTTAAATTACCAGTTAAAACAAATTATTTTGCCACAAAAAAACCATTTTTCAACCGAAGTTATAAATTTACAAATAAAATTCTAAATATTTAAATCGAATTGATTAATTTCTACAAAAAGGACGAATTTTTAATAAAAAAGCTCATTTTACAACACAACATTTTTGACCCAGCACTGTTACTTGTATTACAAAACCGAATGTGAGGTGGGAAAGAGATCATTAAGGATAAAACAAAAAACCTATAGATATTTTTTAATTTAACTTAATCCCAAATTTGATATTATTAAAACAGAATATTTTCCTGCTTTTACTTTTAATTTTTAATGTTTCTAAGTCGAGTTATTAAGCACCATGCCGTTTCTCGCAATTCCAAAAACTTTCA
>JAWWLR010000149.1:38707112-38718041 GCA_035041075.1 Acraspis erinacei
AGTAGTTACATTGGCGACTAGTCTACTGTGTTCTTCTGGGGGAGTTCACGGAGATTCAAGACGGGCTTACTACGAACTTGTAGTTTTTGTATTTTCGTCCTTCAATTTTTTTTCTTACGACTCAAAATTTTTAGTATAAACTTTAGCAAATTTCAGAATCGTCTGTTTCAAAACATGAAAGAATTATTCCTATCTTTCTAATATTTGACATTATATTCATGCTTGAATTTAATATAGTGAATTTTAAATATCACATTTTTTTTACAAGTTTTGTAGTACTTATATTCATTTTCCAAAGTAAATTTTTCATAGCTCGTTGATAAATACTATATTACTTTTTAATATAAATTCTCGATTTCCCTATATCGTAAAAGATTATATTAAACTGTAATATCGGTTTTAACGTTTTATGTAACTCACTTGCTATGGGTGTAGCAAGGGGAAAAGCTTTGGGCGAGGGACGAATGACCCAGCATTGCCATTTAAGGGTTAAACACGTGTATTTAATTATTCAATGCAGTAATATATTTTTCTAGTTTAAGAAAAAATTGATTTATATTATATATATACACTTTAATAAATTAAATAACTGAAGTTCATCCAGTAAACATAAGTAATGAAACGCAGTGATTCATTCAATACTTTGGTCCTGTCATAGCCTTTATTTACATATCTACATATTTTTACAAGTTTCATAACTACGCAGATTTCTGAGCAAAGTTGGAAACATTCTAAAATTGATGTAACCACTTATATTAAGACGTAACTCTAAGGGCCAATTTCTTACAAATTTTGAGCAGTTTTCGACTCCCCCAAACTCGTTGACAAGTGAGGTTTTGTATCCCCCCACCCCCTTCCTAGAAACTAATGTATTTTAACATTAAGCCATTTCTCTTTAGGGCTAAGCGTGACTCCCTCGATGAGGAAGCCGCTAATGTGGGTTTCGCAACACTGCTCTGACCAAGGTTGCTGGCCAATCTCATTAGCAACTACCCTAAGTGAAGATCCTCATAAGATCATCATGTAAAGCTCCCCACTCAGGCCCATTAGTATCCAGGATATTTTGTTTCAGGCTTTATGCATTCTACTGAAGGTTTTTTTTATAAAGTATTTGTCGCCATACTTTTCTGTCCTGACATACTTCTCTAGCTTCCTTCACGTCCATGCATTTTGTCATAAAAGTTCTGTGCTTCTACGGCTAAACACGGTTTCTAGTTTATTCTATGTTTTTTTCGTATTTCCAGTGAGTTTAGTTGATAACATGGCTGAGTGACCGTGTGGTGAATTATTAGCTTCGGTATTAAAACAAGAATAATTCAAAGAATTTAAATATCAGACTTGACAGACCCACTTGTTAGCTCACAAACAAGAGAAAATAGCGAGATTTTGTACAAAAAAGGGAATGAATGCTTTTAAATAAAATTAATCTTGAGACCATATTGAATTCAGTATGAAACGCTTCAAATTCCTTAAATTTCGATCCGAAATATATTGAATTTTCAGCAAAAGTGTAGAATTTTTAACCAAAAAAGGTTTCCTACCAAAGGAGATACGTTTTCAAACCAAAAAGACGAATTTTCAACAAAACAACCGAATTTTAGGCTAAAAATGATTATTTTCACACATTAGTAGAATTTTTAACAAAACAGCGGAATTTTTATCCTAAAAAGACGAAATCTTAACGAAAAAGATTATTTTGCTACCAAGAGACGAATTTAAAACAAAATACACCAGAAAGTCGTGAGACCGTAGAGCTCGAGGCTCTGTACGAAGTTACAAACAGTCGACGCAGGTATAAAGCAGGTATACGAGGCGGCGCCGTACCCACATAATCCGAGCGCCCACCCCGAAGAAGACGATTTGATGCAGTACCGACAGGCAGTAGGGCGTTGAAAAGGGATTGGCCCACGGGGGCGCTGATATGCCAAAGAGGTTATATCCATAAGAAATATGAATTTTGAACAAAATTACTTGAACTTTAAACGAAGTAATTATATTTCACTTTTTAAACAAGAACTTCATTTTTATACCAAGAAGAAAGGTTTAACCAAAAAAGACGATTTTTCAACAAAACTGATGAATGTTGCAGTTGAATTTCAACTTAAATTTTCAAATAATGAATTTAAGTTTTATCGAAAATTCCAATTTTTCTAGAAAATAATGAAACTTGTATTCCGAAAAAATTAATATTTACAAAGTAGTTCAAGATTAAACTAACTAGTTGATTCTTGAACAAAAAGAAGATTAATTCGCAAAAAACATGTAATAGTAAATATCTCAATAAAATTTTTTAAAATTTGGAATCAAGCATAGTTAAATTCAACCAAAATAGACGAACTTTCAACCAAATTTGTGAATTTTCAACTAGATAGTTGAATGTTCAACTAAATAGTTAAATCTTCAATTAAAAATGGAATAGTGCAATTTTCGGTTAAAAAAAAAATCAAATAAAAATAAAGCGAATTTTGAAGAAAATAATTTTTAACGAAGTTTAACTTAAAACCGATTAGTTGAACTTTTGAACAAAATAGTCGAAACTTATTTTTTTATTTCAATGTTATACTCGTAAATCTCGAGACATTATTTTTCAAAATTTGGTAATCGGGAAAAATCATTTGTTGTACAATTCTTGTACTGAAAATACGCATTCACCGACAAGTTTTGAAAAATAGTATAACATACCTCCTGTTTTTTTTTATTAACAATATAATGCATTTTTATGAAAAATTTTATGTATTTTGAACTTGGAACATTGTTTTTCCTTTTTTTACCTTAAAATGTTTTTCAAGATTCTCAAATATGCAGGAAAAATTTGAGATAGGAGACGTGAAAACTCCAAGTGTAACTTTTTAGTATTAGCTAGCTCGCTACAACGTGCGATCTTGATTGTAAATTGTAGTAGTATTTTCAACCCATAATAATCAACTTTTCATCGAAAATATTTGGATTTTCTTAGGGCGCTCTATTGATTCAATTTGCAATTAATGAAAAAAACGAGAAAAAGGGGAACTTTCTGGAAAATAGGAGGAAAAAGGTGAATTCTTCTAAAAAAATCAGAAAAATGGGAATAGGGAAAACAGTGTGAAATCTGAAATATAGAAGTAACTTTGAAACTTATTAAGTTACAATTGAACTGTGCCGTTGCAGCGCCATCTTTCATAATTTGGTGATACCTGTTATATAAGTTGTATCGTAATTTTTGACTTATGGACAGCCCTTTATGAAATTTAAAAAATAGAAATTTCTCTATGCTTCATTTTTCAAAGCTTAAGTGATAAGTTAGCCTTTATACTGGTTTAGTGGTTTTCCTTCAACTTGAAGCTTAGATTTCACTTACCTGTCTACTCAGAAGAGACTCTATGGTCCCATGTTGAGCGACGAGACTAGCCCGGAGGGACGTGGCATTGGACAATTTTATCCTGCACTCGTATCTCGATCGACCTGTCAGGTAAAAACAAAAGGAGTACATCGATGAGAGAGATTATCACCATAAATCACTTTAAAGACCCAATATAGAGATTGGATTCCTCCTCTTCTACTGGGCTGAAAAGCGATTAATCTTTTTTTTATCAGCCATGAATATTTGTCACACTCACTATTATAGATTTTTGTGCTGTCTTTACACTGGCAAGGTTTCTTGGTTTCGCTGGGGTAAGGACACTGAATTATACAGGTTTCCCGTTCGCATTCTGAAAAAATAGCGTGATCATTATCTCTGTAATGCGCCCATTAACGAGGAGATATATAAATTTTTTATTAGGGGCTGACATTATCAAATATGTTTTCGATAAAAAGAAATTCTTATCAGAATTTTGACGAAAACTTGATATTTAAATATTAGAACGTTTATAATGAACTATTAAAGATGGAAAATTTTATTTTCAATATCGAAGGCTTCAAAACTGCAAGATTTGACATATCGAATGCCTTCAAAATTGGACAATTTAAAAGAGCTTCAATATTTTTTCCAATATTTCAAATATTTCAATATTTTTCTCCATGAAAGCAAAATTTCTTTTAGAACTTTAAAATTTTTAGAATTTTGAATATAACCCTTAACAAAATTAAATATTTTCAAACTTCTGAGCTGTCAAATTAAACGATTGATGATTCAATAATTTGAAATTGTTTATTAAATTAGAGGCCTTGCTTAAGAATAATTTTAGTTTACAACGGTTTGGAAAGTTAAATTTATCACATCTGGATGATTTCTATATTATATCACTAAATGAAAAAGCAAAGAGTACATCATTGAGTAAATGAAAATTGATTTTTAAAAGGTGGAATCTTTAGTTTTTAAATGCATAAGACAAGAAACACTGTTTGAAAAATGGTTAATAATAATAATAACAATGGCTTATTATTATACATGTATCGTACTAAAGTGCGTTTGTTATTTACAATTAATTGCCTTGAAAATTACAAAATTCTGCATTTTTTTATTTAGTTCGTACGAAAAATTATCAATTGTCGTCAACTCTTCAAATATTGTAATTTTTGTTCGATTCAACAATGAAAACTGTTTTTATTTCTTCGCAAACAGCGTAAGTAGATAATTATTTATAGATGCTGCCAATCCTCATGAAACCATTTTCAGTAACACTTATTTGATAATAACAAATGCAGTCAATTTTAAAATTTCTGCATCCTACTTGACGGTAGTCCTGGATAGTCGCTAGGGGTGTTCAAAAAATAAATAAATTCTTATCTCAACCCTTATTTTCAACATTGTTGTTGTTTTTTGGGGTTGAAAATGAACCACATGGAATAAGAAATAAATTGGATAATATTTAAATGTTGCTGCTCGTGCCTTTTTTTTGTTTACACTGAGAAATAAGTTTGTTTGAAAGCGGCAGATCATAATGCAAAATTATGCATAATATAGAAGATGCGGTTCATTAAAATGAGTATTTTTTTAAATCATACATACTCGAGGAGCTTCCACTTACTGAGAGTTTTTTAATAAATATATATTAAAGAATTCGTACATACCAATATTTTAAAAATAGTATTTCACATGGTTATAAGAAAAAAATTATTTAAACAAACTGTCTATCTTTACGAAATTTTCGCTTGGATAAACCCCTTTTTAAGTCGTTCAGAGCTAACATTACGGAAAATCCTGTAATACAAGACCGAACGCATTATTTGACCGTCTAGTTAAAAAAAATCTATAATACTTTAATACTAGTCAGTGCCTAATTTAAATGCGTATAAAGGCGTCCCTATATGAGGAATATATGATTAATGCAAATTTACTAATTATGGGCATTTTTGGAATGAATGCGAATATCTTACAAAAATGGCAGCTGTATGTAGAATTTTATTGTGTTTAAATAACCTTCAAATCGGATAAAAATTTCCATCTGAATAATTATTTTTCAACAGGTACCTTTCCTGTCTCCCGTGGCTTCAAATCCTAACACTAGGGACCTAGATTCAAAAAATTACTCCTTCGTAATGGTTATTCTCCAAGTTTTCAACAAAAATTTTTTAATTTATTCTCGCTAAATAAATCATTTAACTTAATCAATCATTATTTTGTAATAGTTAGCGTTTGTTGAATTGAAATACCGTTTGGCTAAAAAATGCTGTGGTTCAATTTTTAGTTAAGATCCGACTCAAATTCTAAATTTAATTGCACTAGAAAAAAAGAAACGAAATTTTAATTTGGAGAAAGTAAGTTTTCAGACGGGACTGCAAATGAGATACGCTTCAAATTTTACATATAAATAGTTAATGAGATGCACAATTGCACTATATTTTGAGAAAAAGAAGTAGCGATGCTGTTGGTGTTTCTTTTTATGGACCATATACGTAATGAAAGCAGTTTGATGAACGAGCACACGTTTAAACGTGTCAGCGGGTACATTGTCATTAATTTTCTGAAACGAATGCTATGTAAATTTTATTTCACGAGAGCGAAAAAAGAGTTGTGGAAATTAATTGAAACCCTTTTTCTTGTTGTTTTAGCATTTACCGCTGCAACCTAGATTCATATCTCCCTGAACATAATTTCTATTTGCATTAATTCTGTCAGCGAATATGAGTCTATATTAAAGCTTTCGACAAAAGAATGATGAAAAGATGATTTTTCTGCGCCTTTTACACCAATTCTTCGAACTCCAGCAGAGCTTTTTAAAAATAACTTAATCAGCAAAGTGCTTCCAAAAAGAACCATTTCAATTAAATCCTATACCCTAGAAAGCTTCTCGTTCGACATCAGTGGAGAAGTTTACATCGAGGTTTAAATATCCTGATTAGTATCGATCAATTGGAGCTATACGATAGAAAGTTTTTTTTAAGATTAAGTTTTAGTTTATATTTTCATTTTGATTAATATTTTAAAGTTCTCGTAAATTTGAAGCGACTTTCGTTTTCTTTGAAGATTAACTCGTTGGTGGAAAGCAATTTTCTGTTTCCTTTTTATTGTTTGCAACAGCTCAGTGCAGAGCAAACTGGGATCATTGTGATAATTGGAAAATAAATTGTTAGTCCACAAAGTGTAGAGGGGATATATGTTGTGAGTGCATTGTACACCTTACCACTGTCCTGCGAGCGCGTGGGTGGAATCTCGCAAACATTTCCTGCATATCCTGTGGCACAATGACATCGCACTGCTGCTGCACCGACGTGCCTAAAATAACAAATCAAAGTGTACTTGAAACAGAGCTGCAAATGTACATATCTCTAAATGGTGCGTGAAATTTGGAAATATTTGCTGCAAATCAGCAAACTCGATAGTTACATTTACACGTCGCATGCTGCATTCGCTCGCTGTTCGTATACAAATATCCAAACATTAAATTTAGATGAAAATAGAATTCGTCGACTAAAGGAATTTTTCCGTGAAGCTAATAATAAAACATATTCAATGTGAGTGCATCAGGGAACCAGCGAAATCCTATTGACAATGAATTTTGTAAATTGGTATTTTGAGACTGAAGCAAGAATAATAAAAGTTCAAAATTCCACAAAAATGCATTTAATCGTTTAGAAAATGGATTGTAAATCAACTTAGGGATTATATTTCAAGTATATATTTTTAAACGTGTATGAATATTATTTGTATAAACCTTGCATCATCGAGTTTTTTTAAATTCGGCTACTTATTTGTTTAATAGAGAAAATATAAATAACCAAAGCTCTTACTTCAATTTCATTCAAAATTTTATTGCATTTTTATTATTTTGGACACGTTTGGTGACCCCAAAACACGATTTGCACTAGTTCATTATAAGCTTGACAGTTTGGCTCGAATTTAGTGTAATTTATAATTATATTGATTAGTTTATTTATAAGTTATTTTTGATTCTTTGAAACAAAAAATGTTGATTTTTTCAAAAACTCGATTCCCAAAAATTGCCTACAATTATTTTCTTTATGCTTGTTTATTAATTCAATTTTTTACTATTCCACTCTTTTTTCTGTCAGTAACAAAAAAAGGTTTTAAAATCATCCTATTACAAAATATAATTTTAATTTAATCCCATTGGTTTTATAAATGGTTTTATCATTAATAAAGGGGCATTTTATTATTCTAGGATCTATTATATTGAAAAGTAGTAGATTGTGTGACAAGTGGAGAAAGGCGAAAGTCTGCCACACGAGCGAAGCGAAGACGGGATTGACACAAGTCGAGAAACTTCAGTTACTCCTGGGCATGCAGTTTTCTTTTTACAACAACCCTGCTGAGATTTTGACTTTCCTTCCTCTCATGGACGACTGATCAGTTGTGTAGCTCTAAGTCGGACAATTCTCAACAAGTCCTGGAAAGGCATGAGGCCAAAAATTTCGAGCACAATTTACGCGTCCAGCAGAACTGTTATCAAAGCCATCAGCAGTTATTAGTCAATTACTTTAAACTTCATAAATTTCCATAAATTACCATAAATGTGTTAAATTTCCATTAATTACTATTACCATCTTAATTAACATAATTTATCCAGTTTATGGAAATTTATGGAAAAATAATTTCAATTCATGAAAATCTATGGAACATTAAGGAAATTTACTAAATTTATGGAAATAAATGTTCATTAACAAAAATGTATGGGTATTTACCAATAACTTTTCACAGCAGTTTGGCTGGACGCATGCGTATTAACTCGGGCTGCGGAAGACAAATTCCTCGCCAATTATGCACAAATATAAAAGAGAAATTATAAGAAAATTTTGCTACTTACATTTTTTTTAAACGTGAAAAAAGTATTTTTTATTGAGTTAAATGCTTACTTTTCCAGAATAAGTTAAAAAATGTCGAATCTAAAATTTCTTTACCTTGAATCGAAAAAAGATGATATTCTTTTGCTTCCGCAGAAATCCAAAAAACGAACAGAAGCTATAGACGGACGACTAAAAAAATCTTGAAAAGTAAAATTCATGATACTGAAAAATGCTCGAAAAAAATGTTCGACATAAAAAATTCCCGACATCAGAAATTGTTGAAAATTTAAAATTCGCGAATTGGAAAATTTTCGTCAGTTTATGATATTAACGAATTTGAAAATTTGTTAAATCAAATTACCCAAGTTATAAAACATTTGACACTCCAAAAGGACCGACAAAAATTAATTTCCGAGCTTAAAGACTTCCGAAATCATTAAAATATAAAGTAAGTAAGAATTAACAAAATAAAATACAATAGTTTAGATTCGGGAATTTTGCCATTCAAGGAGCTGTTGAAAATAATTAGAACCTTAAACTTTGGATTCTTTAGGCATTCTTACGCTAAAAAAAGACCTTCAGTTACTTGGAAGGAAACCGATATAAGCACAGCCTTATGTTGGGTGTGAAATCAGGTATGGAGTCTACCCTGTGCAAGTGAAAACATTTTTTTAATTTTCACAATTTTCCAGTTCCAATTTCCGCTTAAAGCAAAATGTAAAAAAAAGTTTCCATTATTTTTACGGTCTGTCCAATATTATGGAATTTCGCGTATACTTAACTCATTTCTTGCTCGTTCGGATTATGGAAATATGAGTAATAATAGTCCCAGCGGTATACTTGTACGTTTAATTTTACGAAAAATTACGTTCATATAGAAATAAATAATATTGTATAAAATAGATAAGCGTGTATTTTTCGACCTGCCGACATTAAAAAATTGAATTGTTTACACTCCCCTTTTTAAAGAACTTTCTTAAAAGTAACTCTAAAAAACTAACATTCATTCGCACCTTATCTCTAAGACCACTCATTCTTATACCCTTGCCTTCCTCGCTTCACCTCGCCTCGCCCGCATGTTCCTACTTTCTCGCTTTTCCTCTCATTGCCAAACTCTGCTCCACGGCTAATACCTAATACTTATATACTATTTAAAATATTCACATTATCCTTGTATCTAGTTCCTCTCTTATTTGCAATCTTTTCTTCTCCATTCCTCTCCTTCCTTCCTTCTCTTCCTTTTTTTCTTACCCAACACCCTCTTTACCTTTGCTAAGCCCATTGTCTCCCCTTTCATGCATCAATACCTCCATGTTTATCCTACTCCTTTTCACCTCTTCACAGTCCTTCAACGAGTGCTCCCCTCTTGCATCCCTCTTCAAGCACAATTTACATATCCTCTTCTCCGTAGAAAGCCAGAGCCTATTAAAATCCTCAATTCACCCACATCTCATCCTCGCTATGAGCTCCTAAACTCCTTTCTTTCCATTCTCACACTAATATTGCGCTTTCTCCCTTGGCATAATCCATTCACAGTTCCTGTTAAACTTTTACTCCTCTTCTCTCCTCAGCTGCTCTCTCCATGTCATTTTTTTAAACATTTCATATACCTTCATTTCTTCTTGGTGCATCCTTCGCACTTCATCCATTGGCAGTCCATTCGTTGTAAAATACCTTTCCCTTTCGACCTCCATCTTCACACCCCGTCTCCTGTTCTCTTTCTTCATCAATCCTCCCTAAACAGCGTACTTCTCTCCTCTTCTAGAAATTTCTCCGCATATGTACATGCTCGACTTCTTGTTATAATCCCTAAACTCGTTCTTCATACTTTATTCACTACCTCCTTTAGCCTTTCTCTAACCTCTTATGCACTAAACAGCCACGCTTCGTTCTCTACCCCGTCCAGCCCTGCAGCTTTTAATCTTCTTAATTTCCTTATTTGTTTCTTCTATATCCTCGTTATTCAACTCCTGTATCTCTACCTCACTCTTTCTTCCACTTCCATCATCTTTCTTTCGTGAATTTGAGTTCTGAAACGCTTCTTTAAAAAAATCCCTCTACTTCTCATTCGTCGTTCTTTATCTTCTAGCTTATTCCCACTCTAGACTTCCTAAGCCTATTTATTATCTTTCTTACACCCCTTCCGTCTTAGCACTTCACAACTCCTCTTGCAGATCTTTCTCCTATTCATGTACTTCTTTCTTATACATCAATATAAACTTCTTTATCATTTCTACATACTTCTTCTTTTTCGCAGTTTCCTCTTTCTACATTTTGTACTTCACTTTAACCTTCCTTTTCATTTTCTTAAAATCCCTATCCCACCGACTCACTTTGAAAGTGTATCTTCCCTAACTGCTCCTGATACTTCTTTATTGCCTGCCTCGTCCAGTTCTACCTCTCTATGATCGTCGCCTTTTCTCCACCGCTCTCCTCCTTATCCTCAACTCTAATTGCTGATGGTCTTATTCTGCCCTCCCTTCCACTGCTAATCTATCCGTGCTCTTTCCGCCTTTAAATATTCATGACTATATAGTCTATTACTGATACCCCTACCTTACTCACATATGTGTATTCTCCCTCTTCGTCCCCTGTTACCATAATATTCGACACCGCCCAGCCTCAATCATCCAACCAATCCCTTAGAATCTCCCTCTCTTTATTTATTATCTTATCCTTCTATTTTATTTCGAAGCTCTCCCCTTCCCTGTACGGGTCCCCTTCCCCACCCAATTACATTTTCCGGGGGGGGGGGGGGGGGGG
>JAWWLR010000149.1:38899165-38913005 GCA_035041075.1 Acraspis erinacei
AAAGGTCAACAAATCTCTGCGTAAAAAAAAGATATACATTTTATAACCTTAATTCTTATTTTTTTAATATAAAATATTTTCCTCACCTATTTTGTTTAAATGTTACGTTTGAAATATCAAAAGTCTTGCCTGAATGGTGCCAGTTGCATTTAAAATTTGTTAGACAAAAATAAACAAAACCTATTTTTAAATTTAATTCATCCACCGTTCAGAAATTATTTTGTGATATTTTTAAATAATAAATCTTTTCTAAGTACGGACCTGGAAAGGGGAGGTAGGAGCTTGAAACGGGAAGAGTATGTGGCTTGTGTCCGGAAGTATACACACTACCTAAATTAAATTCATATCTCAAGGGCGCCAGTTCATTTTCTAATTAAGGCCAAAACAAAAAAAATATCTTATCAAGTAAAGCAAATTCCAAGGGAAAATGAACTGCCGTCCTTCAGGTATGAATTTAATTCAGCCATGTAAAGGAGAATTCACCCATAAAAGATTTCATTAAAAAAAATACGAATCGAGGTTATAATTTCTATTTTTATAAATAAATGAAAGGAAACGAAAAAAAGAAAGCAGTTAACGAATTTTTACAGATTTCGATTATAGTTTATGTATAACTTGAGTGCATGAGGCAGAGGCAGTTGGTGTATCTTCTCCTTCATGTAGGAAGAAAACGCGTTGGAGTCTACATAATGTCCCATATTCGTCTCTTCGGCTTGACCGTTCCTCTGTTCTCGAATGCATATGGGCGGATAGAGGGGTGAAGTATTGCTTTCTCGAAACACATCGAAAGGTTGAAAATCCATCGTTTCTATGATATCAGCCTCTGAAGGATGTGTGTTCGAACTCGAGCTGCCGTCATCGTTCGCGATGGCCACGTCCTCGACGATTCCGCTGTCGGCCTTTTCTCGCTTGGCCACCTTCTTCCTCTGGAGAATCGTGTAATCTTTATCCTGGTCGCTATCGCTCTCGCTCATACTCAAATAAGATTCCAAGTTTGACTCGCGAGGACTTCTCTCCTTGTTTCGATTCTCCCTTTGTTTCGTTCGATCCTTAAGTTTATCACAAGCCGATTCGGAACTGCTACTGCTATTAGAAATTTGATAGGTTTCTGTACTCGGGGATTGGTCTTCCTCCTGACTACTCTGACGATCTGCGCTGCTACTACTCGTATTCAGATCAACGGATTCGATGCTGCTTTGGTGACTATTTCTATTAGTATTGCCGCTAGGTGCTTCTTCCGAGTTGGGACGATTTTCGTCCCTATTTGGTTGGATCACAGCCCTGACTAATTGCAAAGTTGTGGTTATTGCCTCTCCCGGATGAGCATCAACGTTCAGCAATAGCCGCGTTCTGCCTGTAAAATCGTCGTCCTCGTCTGATAAACCTTCGTCGGATTCCTCGAAAATTGGAATAACGAAACGGCGAAGGGTTCGGGCAGACGAAGGCGGTGTCCTTCGACGATCTGCTAGAATCGGCTTTTTGCATTCCAGGTCCAAATGTTCGCACAACACATTTTGCCGCAGTCGACGCCTTATTCTGCCTCGACATAATTCTTGCAGTGAAACGGGATCGCACTCGGCTGAAAATAGAACAATATTTTTAAATTATGGACCGTTTATTAACGGAAATAAAGTTCTGTCAGGCACAATAAATTCTGTGTGTCTACTGGATAGGGTCGATAAACAGATTGTAAATCAGAAGCAGCCTAGCACTGAAAAGTTTCATCTACACAATATGCCAAACAAAATATCATTTTTATAAACCTACTCTACCTTTTTTAGAGCTTGCAGAAAGTTGATCGCATTCTAAATTTATATTTTAAAAACGAGAAAGATTTTAGTAATTAAAATAGCCCGTCTCTAAAAAATAATTACTGATTCAAAATTTATTTACCCTAAATGTGAGACATTTGTTAGTTTTACAATTGTTATTTAATGAAATTTTTAACATAAGAAAAAAGAGAAGTAAAAATATTTATAATATATAACAAATAATGGGAGTGGTGGTCACCCATTTCGCCATCTGGTGCCGAAAGTTTGAACTATAAAAAGTAGATTAAAATAAAGTTTTTAATTCGTATCATTCGTGTTTTAGTTTTGGCACAAAAGTTTTTTTACGGCCGTTTAGTGCAACTTAAAGAGACTACTAAATCGTAAAAAGATTCAGATTATACAAAAAATATGAATAATAGACGACTGGAATTGAAATACGAATTCTAACCAAACTTGTAGGTCAGATTTTTTGTGTATAGTAAATATTTCATTTACAAATATTTAAAAACTTACTGTGAGTTCATGTTTGCTCTTTCTGGTTCTAACTTTCGGCACAAATATAGCGTATCGCATTTTAAACACTCCCAAGAACATAATAATTTTAAATTTTAAATTATCCATTTTTGTAAAAAAATTTGTATTCTAAATTAGCAGATCGCCTTGGTAATATTTCCAGATAATTATATGGAAAAGGCAAAACCCCCATTTTTATTTTCTTGCATAATCGTGTACAAAATAAAAATATTACAAATATTTAAAGATACTCGACCAAATGGAGGCAGTAAATATTCTGCCCAAATAAATTCTACAAAAAGCTCTACACGCGAGAATTCGACAAAAGTTTATTTATCGAACTAAATAGTTTAAACTTATTACAGCAAAGTACTGCGCCGTAAAAAATTATAAATTAAATTGTGCAAATTTAAATAAACTGCATGCAAAACTAGAAACAATTTTCTTTAAACCCTCAGGGTGGCGATCCGGTGGACGATTTCAAATTCCTGATAATTTCCCGGTTTCCCCGTTCAAATTTGTAAATTTTTCCGGTCAATTAAAAGTAAAATATTCATTGCCGCAAAACGCAAACAATTATTTTAATTCATGACTTCATTCTAAATATCCTTTAACAAAACAGAGCAAAATAAATGAATTTTCAAAAAAAAAACACTTACATTTTTCACTCAAAAATATCAATTTTGTACCAAAAAATTGGAATAGTTAAACTTTCAGTTGAAAACATTAATTTTCAACATCAATAAAAACAGATTTTCGGCATAATAGTTCAATTTTCAAATGAAATTGTGAATCTTCAACTTGAATTTTCAACTAAAAGTATGAAAATTTAACTGGAACATTTGAATTTTCAACCAAAAAGATGAATTTTTAAACAAGAAGATTAATATTAAATCAAAAAAATACAATTTTCCAACAAAATACATTAATTTTAACGAAATAGTTGAATTTTTAATCAAAGAAGACAATTTTTTAACCAAATAGTTGAATTTTGAACCAAAAAAAGTAATTTTTAACTAAAATCATGAATCTTCAACTGAAATAGTTGAATTGTCAAACAAAAAATTAATTTCTACTAAAAAAGATAAATTGTCAACCAACACTTAAATAATTAAATCTCTAGTTAAAAGGAGTAATCTTTAACCAAACAGGTGAATTTTCAACTACAACTATGGAATTTTCAACTGGAATAAGTTAAATTTTCAGTTTCAAATAAAATTTTAAATATTTAACTGGAATGGCTGAATTTTAAAACACGGATTAGTTTGTACCAAAAGACGTATATTCAACTAAAAAAAATATTTTTTTAAACCAAAAATTGAATAATTAAATTTTAAGTAATAAAATGAATGTTCAAGTAAAGATATGTTAACTAAAATTATTGAATATTCCACTAGACTAATAGTTACATGTTCGATTTACAAAAAATTTTCAACCAAAAAACATACACAGAAAAAACTAGTTTTCAATCAAATAGCTCATTTTTCAAGCAAAGAAATAAATTTTTAATTAAAACGATCAATTTTGAACCCAAAAAAAAATTCTAATTATCTACCCAAAAAATCGTTTTTTTAACAAAATACGTGAATTTTAAACAAAATAGTTGAATTTTCAATTAAGAAAGACCAATTTTCATCCAAATTTTTGAATTTTGAACTAGAAAAGATCAATTATCAACTAAAAATGGTTTTTGCTTAAAGAAATTATTTTTTAACCAAGCTGATGAATTTTCAACTAAAATTATGAATCTGCAATTCGAGTAATTGAATTTTATGCCAACAAGATAATTGTCAACCATAAAGATTATCTTTTTTACGAAAAAAAGACAAATTTTCCATGAAGTACACAAATTTTCAAACAGACAGATTAATTTGTAAACGAAAAATATCAATTTTCAACCAAATAGTTGAATTTTCACCAAAGGCGCATTCGCAACGAACTATGTAAAAAAATGTATATTAGAATTCAGAAATATTTCTTCTTTGAAATACTACTTCTACTCTAGAACCGGCTTGAAGTAATTTATTTATCTAAAATTTAGAAGTTGAAATTTTCAAATTGGGACGAATTCTTACTTGGAAAAGGGATTTCTTTTTAATTCAATTCCTCTAAATCCGAATAATAATTCTTTAACAAAATTCTCGTTCCATGTAAAAAATTCTCTGTTCCACGTGAAATAATATTTCTTGATCGAAACTCCCAGTCCAGAAATAAAAACGATAATTATTTTCTAAAATTCCCTGTTCCAAGTCAGATAAATTAGGAGTAAACAAATATAGCGGTAAATTCTCGAGTTTTTACGTTAAAATTTTTAATTTTTCTAGATTAAGTCAAGTAAATTAAATGATAGTTACACATTAAAAAACAAGTGTATTAATATTAAGTACTTTAAAATATATTCTTAATTTCATACTTCAATAAAAACTCTTTGGATGCATGAGAACAACTAATATCTAAAGTAAACGAAAATAAGTCTTGAATAATAATAAATTATAATTCGATTAGAGCACTCTAAGATCATTTGAAAAATCTAAGATTCATAAACCGTGAAATAGTACATAAATCCGTAAAATAATAAAAGCACTGATATGCCCTGCGACTGTAGATAAAAGTAGAAATCACTTTTTTAAATTTACCAGAATTGTTAAAATAATGAAAACTTGAATTTTGCTACAATCAGAAGTAAATTCCGAGTTTTTAATTAACTTCCCTGTTTTTCCCCGGTTAATAAAATTCCCAGTCAAGTCGCCAACCTGACCCTACAAAATTAAATGCTACAACTTACAATTCCACACAAAGTAAAAATAATAGTTGCTTTGGCCAAAGTTAATTCAACACAAATAACGTATACGGGAAAAAACTCTAAAATTTTAATGATTTATCATTTTAATTTTAAAGACGCTTCAACAATAAATTCTGCAAAGTAAAACTCTAGTTAAAACAGTGCTTCTTTAATTGTTGTGCATTATTATGCGTAGACTGTACAGTATTGTAGAGTAAAATATATTTTTGTAGATTATTCTCGTTAAAAAATATGTTGTATAGTTTATTTAATTTCACAAAACACTTTGTGTAAAATTATCCGGTGTAAAATCTAATTGTATTTCAATTGATTATTATCCTCCTTTCAGAGAGAAATGGTTTTAAAAAACTGTAATGGAATATTCTGTACTCACGCAACTGTATTAAATTCTGCGCTTCGGGACAAGGTACAACTAAAGTAGCAAAGGAAACTGGCAGCATAGTTTTGTGAGTCCATGTGTTCTCGTCAGTTCTTTCGACTCTGAGTAAGTGGTCCTTGTATGGCATCACCAGGATGCCGCCAACTTTGACAAACTGCTTAATAAATGCTTCATGAGATTCGGGACACGTTGCCCCGCAGTAGACTCTATCATACCTTCTTCCTGGCATCACACTGAGACAATTTCCTGTGAATAAATAATTCGAAAGATTTACATACGACGTTCTTCTTACATTTTTCAGGTGTTCAATTAATCTTAGGAATCAAATTCAAGATCGTTTACAGGTTTAAAATTTAAGAAATTTAAATTAGATCAGCATCAAATTTAAAATCCTACTTCACGTCCAATAATCAAGTTAATGTATAGAATTTCTGAAAGTGAAAGCAAGACTCCAACGAACAAATTTGGACAACCACCGTAAAATGCTTCTATTTTAATTTAAAAAAAGATCCTCCTTTAAAACAAATATATTTGGAAAAAAGAAGAAAAAAAAAGAGAAGGCAATCAATAATCCTCTTCCTTCTCTTTTTTTATTTCTTTGGTCTTTTTTATTTTTATTATTATCAAATCACAATAAAAGAACATAATATAAATATTCACCAACGTTTTGGTACTCAGACAGCACCCTTATCAAGGTAAGAAGAATTGAAGCAGATATAAACAGCAAAGAAACAACGATCCTCTCTCTTTGGTACATGATACCTGTCTTGATTCTTAGGTATCAAACTTTTCATACCTACATAAGGGTACTTGTATGAGTAACGAAAAGTTGGTGAATATTTGTATTATGTTATTTTATTGCGATTTGATAATAATAAAAATAAAAAAAGGCAAAAGAAAAAATAGGAAGAAGGAGATTTGGTTGGTTGCCTTCTCATTTTTCTTTCCTTTTTTTTATTTCTGTCCAGATTTTTTAAGGATATTTTTTTTTATTACAATAGGAGCATTTTATGGTGGTTGTCCAAATTTGGTCGTTGGATTCTTGGGTTTATTTTCAGGAATTCTATACATTTCCCAGGTTTCTCAAGGTCAAGAAATCAAGATATTCTAGGTCGCCCATTTTGTACATTAAATAACAAAATAACCGTTTTTTTATATGCCGAAAGAATGAGCTATTGCTATTTAATTTAGCAGAAATAAAAAAACTATTTTGGACATGGCACAAAATGTACAGTCCAGTAATAAAAAATTATTAAGAAATTATTGATTTCTTTTACAATATTAAAAACGCTACTTTCAAGGTCCAACCCCAGAATCAAACTTGCAAATCGTTTACACATTTTAGGTAATTAATTATTACATTGGAGAAGATTACTAAAAATAAAAAAACTGTATTCATAATGAAATATTTAAATATAATGTTTCATATATCTAGTGTTTTTCTCCGTCTTTCTACAGTTCAAAACTCTAGGGTGGTCCAAAAATTCGACTTTCCATTTTTGCTGATCACCCCGCCCCTCCCATTTGACGGTATTTTTTGGAATTTTTACAACATTCGGATAATTTTTAATCGATAAGTTACGGCTGTTCAATTTTAATTTAATTTTTATTTAAATTATTTTATTTCTATTTAATTTTAAATTTTTTACATAATTTGTTCCCTAGTATGTCGAGAAAATTATTATCTTTCGTGATAAATAATATAAATTTCTTGAATTTTAAGAGTTATTTCTTGTTTAATATATTTGGCAATTATTTAAACAATTTTTAGTTGTTTAAAGATTTTTTTCCCTTAAAATCGTAAAAAGTTATATTTTTTAGAATTGATGAAACAAGTAAAGAATTTTGAGAGTAATATTTTCTTTTTTTATTTATTTGGTGATTATTTACACTATTTTCATTTGTTTAAACAATTGTCTACCTGTAAATCGTAAAGCTATTATTTTATGGAATAAATAAGAAACTTAACGGATGTTGAGAAACATTTTTACATTCTCACCCCAATGAGAAGGTTTTCGTTTTATGTACGTATGTTTGTATTTCTGTGAGCACGAACACTTTTGAAAAAATTAATCTGTTAGATTGGCTTTGGTACACTCTTTTAGTGTCCTAAACTAAAGTTCAAGTTTGTTAGCCATCCATTTTTGATACAAATTCAAAAAGTTAGCGCATTTTGGATATTTTTGAGCCCACTTTTTGCAAAAATCCAAAATTCTCTGTACGGATATTCATAGCATTAAAAAAGACGAACGATTTAACCTAATTACTTTTTTTCACAAAACCAAAAATTACCAGAGTTATAGCAATTACAAAATTTCAAACAAAACACAAAAAGGAACATTTTAAACCAAATCACGCGCGATATGAAAAAGGCACGAGAAAAAAAACGTTGATTTTTGAATTCCCTACAAGATTATAATAACAACTTTTTGAGTTAAGTTGAAAAAAAAAGAAAATTAAAATTTTGATAACATACAAAATAATGGAAAATCAAAAAATTACATTTTGTCAATAACAAAAGTTTTTTTAACAATGCGCGTTGCTTTAAACGAGATTCACGTAATGCATTGTAATAATATAAATTTATGGAAATGACAAACAATTTGAGGGCCAGATTCGACTGCGAAGCACGAGATACGGGATGAGAATGTGTTCGTTAAAGCCGAAGGAGCTTTAACAAAAGAGGATTCACAATCACCAGATTACTGCTATTGAGGCTTTGACCTTTAGTTTTAAAAAGTCTGTGCGCAAGTGTGGGAAATATAAAAAAGACGGAGCACGAAGCGCGAGATAAATATAATACTGAGCGCGAAGCGCGAGAAACAACACCCGCGCGCCCTAGGCGCGCTCAAACTGTTGTTTAAACAGTTTTATTCCCTGTAAATCGCAAAAAAATATTATTTTCTATAAATAATGACACAATTAACGAATGTTAAGAGTAATATTTGTTTAAAGAAATAGAATAACTTTTCACGACTTACAGTAGGATAATAATTGTTTGAATGAATCATTATTATTTAATGAATTCAGAATTATTGAACAAATACTTGGAAACTCGTCACTTATCGATTAAAAATAATGTATAGCTAAACAATTTAAAAAATAGCGTCTTTATCGTGAATTTGATAGAAAATAGCCATTTCACATTTTTTGGGGCATTTTCTGGACACAATGAAAGATTATTGGAGGCCTGGCGATTGAATATTCCGTAAGAGGGAACTATACTTTAATTTTTTTTAAAGTTTATAACAAATACTCCTTTTTCATTTTTTTTAAACTCAAGCTTTTCACATTTAAAACCTCATGTTAATTAAAAATTTCGAGGGCAAGGGTTAAAGTTGACCGGAAATTATACCAACAAATTGTGGGGGATCGATCACCAAAAATAGAATGTCCATTTTTTACAGGTATAAATCTTGACCTCAGCATGGCACATTCTGATGCTGCAAATTAATTATCATCGACATTTTCAGCTAAATAATTTTTGGTTGCGTCGGGTTTATGACAAATTTTCGACTACTCATCCCAAATTTTGAAATGAGGAGACGACGAGGCACTTCGATAATTTTTATGATTTTTAAGTTAAGCATGTACAAAATAATAAGCACAACTGTACAAAGAGTGCTTTGAAATCTCTTTAAATATTCTCTAATCAACAAAAGATAAATTATATCATAATTTTGTTTACACTTTTCAATAGCACGATTTCTATTTCTAAACGAGAACTTTCTTTTATAATAGACTATAAATTAGTGACTCTTCTAATTGCAATCAAATTAATGTTTTATAAGCAAAGAATAGAAGAAAAAAATTAAATTCAAGACACCCTGATTGTAGATTTTAAATTTAGTTTGTAAATTATTCACTACCTTGAATAAAGAGAGGGTCGCAGAAATCGAATTCATCAAGAGCCAGCGATTTCTGTTTGAACTCCTCCAACCTGTCATAAGAATACTTTAAACAGTCTTCGTGCAATTCTACGCCGTGATTGGTGCCACTTTGACCTGCAATTTTAAACCAAATATTTAATGTGAACGAACTTTATAAATCCGGAAGAAAATTAAACAAATTTCGAAGTTAAATTCAGTAAGAAATGAAAGATGCAATTTTGTTGAATAATTTGATTTTTTAGGTTTATGTTTTTTTCTTTAATCTACTTTCAAGGATTTAATTAACAGATAGACTAAGCCATAGACCCAGTGTCGTTCTCTCGTTCGGTTCTTTTACAGTTCTCAAAAGTTCGATTCTGGGTCAACCAATTAAATGTTACTTACTTAAAATGAGTCCAGCCATTGTGCTGAGATAACCAGTGCCGGAACCTAGGTTTAAAAAACTGAGCCCGGGTTCAAGCGAGAGACCTTCCATGACTTCGCAGTAGACGCAAGGAGCAGATAAATGAATATTACCATGTTTCCAAGCAAAGTCTTTATACGCGCTTTCTCGATGTGATGATAAAAAGTAATCTGCTCTATCTACTGCTCTGAAGACTTTTTCGACTGTCTTTGTTCTTATGTATCCAGATTCTATCAAATTATCCACTAACTCGTCGTTATCCTGCCCACTGCTCACAGCTCCTCCCATGTTTACCAAAATTCCACTGTAAACAGAAAAAGGAACAACTTGCTAGTTGACAAATATAATAATAAGGCATTCGCAAGATTATTGCGCATAGATTATTTTATCTCTCAGGGTCGTGTGTGTTTATTTACGTCTATATCTATCAAATGTACAAATTTGAAATTATGAGGAAAATAATGCTGATTACGAATTTTTAGAAACAAAATTTCAAAGGTGTGTCAATAAAAAAATGTGAAAAACAAGCGCTAAATATCCAACTATTTTAAATTGTAACATTACAAAATCTCAGAGAGCATTTCGAAATTGAACCTGTGGTGCCATCCGTTGTTGTTTAAACGTACTAAAACAAGTTTTGAGGGGGCTTTAAAGGACGGCGTGGTTCCGGTCTGCCCGAGGGCATCGAATAGTGCGGACTTTTTTGGGGGTCCAGCAGACCCCGTGTGGCCATAGTGCGACAAAATTGGAAAAAACTTCAATTAAACAAGTAATTTTTTTGGATATAAAAGTGTATTTTGAAATTTAAATAACAGTGTATGTGCACGTATATTGAATTTCCGACAAAAAAAATATTTTTATACTGTAAAATAAGATTTTTTTAAATTATAATTATACATTAAATATATACATTTTTTTTAAAGAAACAGTTCTGTTACTTTATTTTGTATGCTCAAACTTATTTCATTCCTTTTTCAAGTTTCGTATAAATCTTTCACTTCAATCTTCAATAGAAATAAACTTTCTTCAAAGGTCGCTATGAAACTGATTTTTTCTTCACAACGAGTTAAATAAATTAGAATTTAAAACCTCAAAATATGCACAATCTCTAAAAGGGTCGTTCAAAAAACACGTAACGCGTTTATCTGGCAATGTTGACCCCCCCCCCCCCCAGGTGTAACATTTTTTCTCTAGTAAGCTTATATAATTTTAATATTAGCGTAACGCTTGTGGTACCCCCCGTGCCCTAAAGGCGTTACGTATTTTTGGAACGGCCTCAAATGAGAATCAGAATTTTCATTTCTTTCAGATTGAAAGCCATTACAAATAAAAAATTTTCCTTTTGAAACTTTTCCAAGGAATTAAAAAATGTTTAATGCATAAAATTGTGCGATTTTTCATTTATAATTTAATGAAATATGGACGAGGCTTTAACCACTGCCGTCAGGGGTCGTACTTAAATTACGTAACGGATTATAGGCCCTCTCTGAGACCCGCTCTCCCTGTAACAAAAAACAGCAACAAATATTGCTATCCCTGCGCCTCTTACTGTGAATAATTTTTAATTTCCAGAAATTTATTTCTAGTTAATGCTAGTAAAATTATGAATGGTGCCTGAGAACTTTATTTTTAAAATTTCCTAATTTTTCCTCGACTAATTCTTTATTTTCCTTGACCATTAATATTCAAATACCAGCATTTTAATCTTGTAATAATTTTAACATATAAACTTTTGTGAACGAAATAAATAAGGATTTCAGATAAAAAATTTTAAAAATTTAAATTTATTAATTTATTTTTAACAAAAAATGTATTTTTTACCATAAGAGATGACCTTTTAACAAAATACTTGAATTCTTAACATGATAACAATTTTAACATAACAATTCAATTTTCAATCTAAAAAAAACAACAAATTTGTAGCAAAAAAATATCACAGTTTATATCAACAAGAAATACGTTTCTACGAAAAGAATTAAATTTTCAATCGAAAAAGCCGAAGTTTTAACCAAAAAGGATTAATTTTTAATAAAATTGTTAATTCTCTAACAAATATTTTTATTTTTATAAAAAATATGAAATTGCTGTTAAAATATAAGAGTTTTAATTTAAACAAAAAAATCAAAACATAGTTTAATTTTCATCCCCAAAAAGATCCAGTTGAGTTTTCAAGACCAAAATATTAAATTTTTAACCAAAAATACATTTCTGCAAAAAAACATTGGATTTTTAATTCAAAAAGACGATTTTCCAACCAAAAAAGTATAAATTTTTAACAAAATAATTGAATTACCTACCAAATAGTTGCATTTTTGTCCAAAAAAGATAAAAATTTCTCTTAAAACAGATAAATTTTAATTTAAAAAACAAGTTTCACACAAATTGTTGCATTTTCATCCAATAAGGATTCCAGTTCATTTTTCACGACCAAAATATGCATTTTTTAACAAAAAAATAAGTATCTACGAAAAAAGATTGAATTTTCAATCCAAAAACACGCATTTTTTTAACCCAAAAGGATGATTTTTTAACCAAATTGGTAAGTCTGCCAAATAGTTGTATTTTTATTTTTAAAAAGATAACATTTCTTTCAAAACAGATAAGTATTTATTTAAACAAATCCAAAACATAGTTGAATATTCATCCAAAAATGATTCCCGTTGAGTTTTCAAGACCAAAATATGAATTTTTTAAACCAAAAATACGTTTCTACGAAAACAGATAGGATTTTTAATACAAAAAGACGATTTTTTCAACCAAAAAGGATGCACTTTTAACAAAAGAATTTAATTCCCTACTAAATAGTTGCATTTTTACCCAAGAAAGATAAAATTTCTCTTATAACAGATGAATTTGAATCTTCTTTAAACCAAAAAAATTGTTGAATTTTCATCCAAAAAAGATTCCAGTTCATTTTTCACGATCAAAATATGCATTTTTTAACAAAAAAATAAGCTGCTACGAAAAAAGATTGAATTTTCAATCCAAAGACACGCATTTTTTAACCAAAAAGGATGAATTTTTAACAAAATTGGTAATTCTCTACCAAATAGTTGTATTTTTATTTTTAAAAAGATAACATTCAAAACATAGTTTAATTTTTATCCCAAAAAAATCCCAGTTGAGTTTTCAGGACCAAAATATGAGTTTTTTAACCAAAAATACGTTTCTACAAACACAGATTGGATTTTTAATACACAAAGACGATTTTTCAACCAAAAAGGATGCATTTTTAACAAAAGAATAATTTAAATTGTTGATTTTTCACCCAAAAATGTGTCCAGTTCAATTTCCACGATCAAAATATGCATTTTAAAAAAAGGCAAATTTCCTACGAAATAATTAAATTTTCAACAAAACAGCAGAATTTTCAACCAAAAAGTATTACTTTTAAACAAGTAGGATGCTTCTAAAAAACAGAAATTAAAAAAAAAACTTTAAAAAGTAGTTACATTTGCACCCAAAGAAGATTTCAGTTCACTTTCCAACATAAAAATAAGAATTGTAAACAATAAATTAATTTCCTGCTAAATAGTCGAATTTTCAACGAAAAAAGTATGAATTTTCAACAAAATTGTTATTATCAAACAAACAGTTGCATTTTTGTCCAAGAAAAAAGAAAATGGTACTAAAACAGGTAAATTTTTAAATCAAAAAGACAAATATCCAAAAGGAGTTTTATTTTCTTTCAAAAAGATTTCAATTTACTTTTCAACAGAAAAATACGAATTTAAAACAAAAAGTAACTTTTCTATGAAATAGTTGAATTTTCAACAAAATAGACGCATTTCTATAAAAGAAACATGCAAAATTTCTATTTAAAATGATGAACTTTTAAATCAAGAAGACAAATTTTCAGAAAAAAAATAGTTTTCATCAAAAAAAAAAAGATTTCAGTTGATTTATCAGCAACAAAATATGAATTTTAAACAAAAGGTTAATGTTAAACGAAAATAGTTAAATAGTAAACCTAAAAAGACGAATTTTTAACAAACCAGATGAATTTGGAACCAAAATCGAAATCCCCTGGAATTTTGCGTAATCTCGTAATCACGAGATTTTGGTACTGAATATGCATTT
>JAWWLR010000149.1:38937358-38955890 GCA_035041075.1 Acraspis erinacei
AAAACAAAATTTAGTTTTTGTAATGAAAAAAATACATTTAGAGGTGGCGCAATCCCATGACATTAAAACGTTTTTGCCATGAAAAAAAATTTGTAAATTTTATTTAGAATCGTCAATATTAGCTGAACAGAGTTTATACTCAGAATTTCTAGAATACGAATAAGCCATGGAATACGAATAAAATAATACTTTTTTTAAACATCACCCTCATAAGTATTTTATAGGGTCCTAAAAACCCATAAGTGACAAAAGGGGCTTTGCGAATTTTTTGCACTAATTATGATTTTTTTGCAGTTCTTTGATGGCAAATTGTATCTAATACATAAAATACTACTTTATACTGATAATTAGACTTTTATGTGAATTGTTTGAACAATTTATTATAGTTTTTAGCCCTTTCCTCTTCGAATATAGAGAGAAAACCGCGTCTTTTTCAAAAAATTCCACTTGTCCTTCGACGACTTCTAGACCATTAAACAGTTTTATAAAATTAATCTTTGGATACAAAATTTATGGTTACTTTTCGAGACCGGTCTAGTCTCATCATCAGACCTTGGCTAAAATAAGAAATTCGGAAGAAAAAAATCAATTCCTTAATAGATGGCACAATGAGAAAGTCCATTGTGAGTGCTCATATTTATTTATTTATTATTTATTTATTTTTTTATTTATTTATTTCGAAGTATGATTTTACTTTCCACATTTGGTGGTTTCTCCAAGACATCAAAGAAAAGAAGACAACGTTCAATCTCTCATAGTCTTTTGACATACAATAGTTTCTAAGAATAATGCTATAAAGTAGCAAGTTTGTCAACAATTTTCCACTTTTTGTCCAATTTTCCATTAAATTGAGTTAAATAATTAATTAAACTTTACAAAATAATGTTTTAACCAATTTATTATTATTGGAATAATACAAAAAAGTTGCGGTTTTTTCTTAAATTAAAAAATATTTGTCTAATTTTCACACAGGGTGAGTTATTAATTAATTCAATTTATCAAAAATAATTATTTAAACAAATTATTATTTTTATCCACTTTTTAATTAGTAAAGTAGTAAATAATACAAGTTAACAAACATAGTTGTTAAAACAATTTTTTATTGTTTATACCTATCTTCTCTTAGACTTATGCTAGAAAGTTTTTTTCTGAAATCTTTAGTTTTGCTTTGAATTTTCGTCATGAACAAATAATCAGTGAACCTCAAGAAGAATCTTTTTTAAATACTATTGTCCTTTTTTAAGTAACCTATTGTTGCTCTTTTACAAATTTTAAAAAATGTGTATATAATTTAAACAAATAAGCTATCTTATACAAGCGACAAAAACAAAGAATTGAATAATTAGGAGTAGTTGGGAGGACTAGGCCTGCAAATGACTTGTAAAATTTTTGTTTAAGCAATTATTATTTTTCACTTGAATTAATTATTTCTTCACTCTTATTGAAAAGTGGAGAACAATTTTGAAAATTCAGAAAAAAGCTGCAACTATCCAGTATTAATAAAGAAGAAAATAGCTTTTAACAGTAGTAATTTGTTTCAGCTATTATTTTTTCTATAATAAGTTAAATATTGACTCTGTCCAGGTGAAAAGTGAGCGAAAAGTTGAAAATTTTTGGAAAAACCGCAATTACTATCATTGGACAAAAAAAAGTTCTATGGCTAATTATGAGGAGAAATGTTGAATTTCAACTCTATTCAATTAATATTGTCCATTCTGAATAAAATGTACAAAAACGTATTTTTCATGGGAAATACGTGTTGAAGTTCATGAGGCTAGCGTCACCTCTAAATATCCGTTGGTTTTTTAAATAAAAAAAATGTATTTTTTTTTGTGAATTCGAACAAAATTTCCGGGCGATATGCATGAAAATTCGAAGAAAAAAATTTTACAATGCATTTTTGGACCACCCTAACGTACATAGCAGGCAAGAGATACAGTGAGAATCCAAAGGTCGAGAAACAGCCGAAAGTTTTTTTTGAAATTCTTGTGAAACTTCTGGAATGTGTGAAAATTTTCAATCTTTTTTTGCGAAATTATTGAGTCTTTTATAATCTTCAAAATGTTTGAAATCTGTAAAATGATTAGAATCATTGAAATCTTTTAATCATTTACATTTTTTGTTAAATCTTTGAAATCTTAAATCTTCGTGAAAGCATTGAAAAATTTGCGATATATTTGAAATCTCCTAAAATAATAATTATAATAAACATTCATTGAGTTCTCAACAAGAAGGATATGTGCATAGCAGACAGAAGTATAGTTTAACCTAAAGGGCGAAGTAGATATTAAAGTTGTTTATAAATCTGTTAAATCTTTTAAAATCTTTGAAATCTTCGTGTAATCTTTCAAATCTGTGATTTTTTAAAGAAATGTTTGTAAAATCATTGAAATCTTTAAAAATCGATGAAATATTTGAAATGTGTGTAAAATCATTCAAATATTTATGAAATCTTTGGACAATCATCTGATTTTTTAAAAATCTTTGTGTAATCCTTTAAAGCTTTTTAAATCTTTGGAAATTTTTGTGAAATCAATTAAATAATTAAAAAAATGCTTAATCCTGGCCATCTTTGTGAAATCATAAAAATCTTTTATCTTTTGAAAGTTTTTAAAGTTTCGAGAGGTATTCTTGTGGAAGGTATATTTTTCACCTTATCGTTTTTGTGTAGTATCCATGGCAGACTGGCAAGTTAGGATTTTCCTGGGCAAAGTACCTCGAGCACACAAAAGCTAAAGCTGCGCCCGTTAAATTATTCAAGGATCCTTTCCCTTATACTAAGAATCAATTCAAAGTCGGCATGAAACTGGAAGGAATAGATCCCGAACATCCCTCACGTTACTGCGTCCTAAGTGTCGTAGAAGTAGTTGGTATGTATTCTCTTAAAATTAATTTTTCTCTCTTATCCGATAAAATTGTTTATTTATAACTTCAAACTTTAAATCTAAGCTAACAAATTCTAAAACTTTGCATGTTTATTCACTCAGGCTACCGAATAAGGCTTCATTTCGATGGATACGCAGAGAACTACGATTTTTGGGTCAATGCTGACAGTATGGATATATTTCCTGTAGGCTGGGCGGAGAAAAACAAACATCGATTAGATCCACCGAAAGGCTACGTCGCCAACAATTTCAACTGGAATGCATACCTCAAAACTTGTAAAGCAAATGCCGCGCCAAAAAATATCTTCTCAAACAAAAATGTTAGTATGCACTTTTTAACTTTTTGTTCTTGTAGACGGAAAAAAATTTCGAGAGATTAATTCACGACACTGCTCCTTGCTCTCAGGTCTCGAATTATATCCTTTCCGGTACTTTAAAGCATGTAAAAACTGTAGCACTAAAATCACTACAATCATTTTTTTAAATAAAATTGTTCTATAATAATTTACTTCTGTTATCAGTCCCTTTTCCCGACTGGCTTCCGAGTGGGAATGAAACTTGAGGCTGTAGATAGGAAACACTCGTCACTTGTCTGTGTCGCTAGCATAGCAGGGCTCATGGACTCGAGGATCCTCGTTCATTTCGATTCGTGGGACGAAGTTTACGATTATTGGGCTGACGCCAGCTCACCTTACATTCACCCTGTAGGGTGGTGTCATCACAATGGACACAGTCTAACACCTCCAAATAGTGAGTATTATTTAGATAATAATAGTGTACTGCTATCACAAATAATCCTTACGTAATCAGGATGCCCACCCACCCGGGAGTACCGACAGAAAGCCGGAAGAGAAATACTACACCGGGAGATTTCCCCATTTTATAAGTTGCGCATTTTGTAATTTTTGAAAATGCCCAATTAGAATTTAATTAATTTCCAAATCGTTTGGAATATTTAAACTTTGAGGGCTCACAATATTTTTCGCATTTTAAAATTATGCAATTTTGAACTCTGAAAATGACAGTGATTTTTTATTTGACAAAAATCACATCTTTGATTTAGAAAATCTATTAAGAGATTTTAAATGCGATTTCAAACTACATGATATGATACTTATTCATAATATATTTATCGTGTTAAAAGTTTTTATAATTTTGATTTTATTATTATAGTTTTGAATGTGCAATTCTAAAACAGTTTATCTTTAAGACCTTGAAACTAAAGTTTTTTCTTAAATTAATTTTTGAATGTTTCGAATTTTTAATTTAACAATATTGTGATTTTCAATTGAAATATTCAAAAGTTCAGGACAATTTTGCTATTAAATATTTCAAAATGTCATATTAAAAGCCTTGACATTGAATTTTGAATTTAACAAATTTAGAGTTAGATATTATAAAGCAATTTCGAAGGGAAATGCTTAAAATTGTACAATTCAAAACTATAAATAAACTATATTATAGCAATATTATTTTGTAGTCATTATTTTACTTTTTAATTTTCAATTTAATTTAAACATGCTTAAAATTGTCCGATTTTTATTTGAATATTTAAACAAATAAATCATTTCAAATTGAAAAATATTTTATTCGAAAAGGTCTAGAATTAATAATAATTATAAAGAAAGATTTGGAATTCGAAAATTTAAAATTGAATTTAAAATAAAAAAGATGAAAGTTAAATTATCTGAAATTGATACATCAGTAAATGGATAGTTACGGTCATTTAAATGGTCATAATTAACTATTTTGGCCAACTAAGATTTTTTCTGTTTTAAATCAATTTTTTTCATTTTTAAGGTTTTAGACAAGTTTTTTTAATCAACTCTACTGTTAAATTATAATTATATTATGTCATAAAAATTTAAAACTATATAATTTCAGAAGCTTTGACGTTGAAAGATTCAATTTAGTTTTCAATAATCAATAATCATCGCTTTGGATTTAAAGTTATTCAAATTTAAAAGTTTTCAATCGTTGTTAATTATTTAATTTTGAATTATTTTAATTATAGAGAATACAATTTCAATTCATTTGAATTTTAAATGACCCATTATCCAATATTCGAATCTTAAAATATTCAGTTTTTAGCATTTTGACATTGTCCTATTTTCGAAATTTAATCTAAAATCATACCAGTTTCGTGATTCTCTAATTCAAATTCAAATGGTTTAATTTTTAGTGCTTTGACTTTAAAAATTATGAAATTCAACTCCTTTTTCTAATTAAATTGTCTGAAATCGTTTGTATATTTATTTTATTTCATACGCTTGCAAAACAAAATTATTAACTATTGTTTCAAAAATATTCAAAACCGTATTTTTTAATTTACGTATTTTCATGTTAGGAAACATCATATCATATGGAGTAATGTGAGGCTGAACGAGTTAAATGTTGAAATTGGTTGAACTAGCTAGTTATATATTTTCATTATATTAAATTTTTTTATATATTAATATTATACAGTACCGTCGGAAATTGTCGATACGATCAGCGAAAGTATTACTATTATAAGTCACTGCTGACTTTGAAACGTGATTACTGGTTCAAAAATGGAGCGAGAAACTTTTAAAAAAAAACGTTCAAAATTTATTAAATTACGCGTTAGTTAAGCCCAATAGAAATATTTTTGTCATTCCGAGAGAATCTGCTACGTGAGAAGTTTACAAAAGATTTAAGAATTTCTAGAATTTTGTTCCTCGACTTCAACTTGTGGCATGACCTAGGAAAGTTGTAACAAAAATCTCAAATTCATACCACTTTGTTCTTGAAGTCTTGTTTTTAACTTAAGACAAATTAAAACTAAAAAAAACCTGGTAAATAATTGACAATCACACAAATTCATTGTTTCCTTAATTTTACAGTATTTTGTTTGAATGGTACACATTTATAACTAATTTGTCTTAATAATAAAAATGTTTATTCACAACCAGGCTACAAAGATTCCAAATCTTTTACGTGGGATTCTTACCTGAGAGAAACACAGTCTACTGCTGCACCAGCACGTGCTTTTAAGCAGAGATCACCTTGTGGCTTCAAGCGCGGTATGAAATTGGAGGCTGTAGATAAACGAGTTCCACAGATGATTCGAGTGGCAACAATCGAGGACGTAAAAGATCACATGTAAGTTGTTAAAAAAAAAGATTTCTCTTGTTCTTGGTCAGGTAATGTTCTTTTTTATATTTGTGGGGTTGCAATAATGTATTGTTTTGTACAGGTTGAAAATACGCTTCGATGGATGGCCAGAAAACCATGCTTACTGGGTTGATGATGATTCAATGGACATTCATCCAATGGGTTGGTGTCTCAAAACGGCCCATCCTTTGGAACCACCTCTAAGTAAGTCAATATTTGATTCCCTAATTTTATTACAGATTCAATTGAATTCGGTGCTCATTTTCTACAAAAATGTATGTTGTATTTGCCACAAGTAATTCATATTTTTAGCAGTAACTTAAGGGATGTTTGAACTTTTTTTCTCTTTTACTATTGGAAAATGGACCATTTAGCCATCTTTGTCAAAAATTAAAACCTAGAAAAAATAGGTAGAATTTTAGATACTTTTTAATTTTTGCATAAAAGTGTTTTTCATTATTGTTTTTTGTAGTTTAAAACAATGATTGAATAGTATAAATATGTTGTTATAGATCTCATAACGTGAAAAAACATGTTTCTCGTCAAAAAAGTTTTTCTCAACCAAAAATATATATTTTGCTATGCCATGCTAGCTTAATTTAATGGATTATAAGCTCAAATAAACTTTAATTAACGTATACAGTTATAAATTTTATGCAGATTGGATCTGATTATAAAAAGAATATAAATAATAGACGATTGGAATTGAAATCTGAATTTTAATCTAACTTTTATGTAAACTTTAACGTTTTACTTTTATAACGAAACAAATAACATTAACAATATTTATATTTTTACCAATTATTTTAATAACTTTTTTCAATTTCTCGCCCTTTTCATTTTAGTCAATCGCATATATTTTCAAATCTTGACACTATTTTATCATTTATTTGTCATTATTACATGCTCAAACTATTTAAAATTATTCTTCGGGAAACAAAATGAAGAAAGGCATAGTAAATTTGTTAAAAAATATCAGTTTCCTCATTTTCACCATGTATTTTGTAGGAAGTCGACCCTGTTGGGAATGGAGGTCGATCATTGCGCCATATGGTGCCGAAAACTAGGTCTAGAAATAGTGCACAATTTTGAAGGTGTATTTTAACTTTTGTATAAAAGTCTTTTAGGATTGTTTCGTGAAGTTTAAAACAATAATAGATAGAATTTTCCTCTTATACAGTGAAAAACACATTTTTGTTGAAAGTATTAAAAAAACAATTATTTCATCCCTATTTCATATAAGTTTCTAATTCTGATTTTTGCGACCAAATGGCGTGTCGCAGCTTAGGGATAATTCACAAAATACGTCATACTTTGAGAAGTTTTTTAGTTTTGATTTTATTTTGCGAATAACCCCTTAGCCATGAGGTTCATTCTGCAAAATTAATTACAGGTGGCAGCACCGATCCGAGTACTAGACCCGCTGTCGATTAGAGACGATTTTCAATATGAACCTTGATATGCGGTTGCCTTTAATTGAATATATGATGGTAAATAATCTATTTTAAACTATGATAAACCTAACCTCACTTTAAAAGTGACAGCTAGAAAGAAATTATGAACATTTTCCGAATGCTATATGATGAATTTTGCTAAAAAAAAAAGTTAAAAAAATGTATTTTGTGAAGTTTATAAGGTATAAATGGCACTTTATACTTATTCACTAAATTTCTTTGATTGAAATTCGTATCTCATTGACAGAGGGTCTAGTACTGGGCTCGGTGCTGCCATCTACGATTAGTTTTGCAGCATGAACCTCATTCCCAATAATGCGTTATTGTTTCCAATAAATAGTGAAAGCTTTTTTTAAAACCATTTTTGTCAAGAAATGTTTTTTTTTCTCACTGTAAAAGTTGGAAATTCCACCTGAAACATTTAGTGTTCGATACTTATTTTTATCATGTAATAATTGCTCTAAACTCCACAGAAGAATTGTGAAAACTCTTGTACTCACAAATTAAAATCCAACTTTAAAGTTCTACCTATTCTTTCTTATTCTCGGTTTTCGCACCAGATGGCGCATCGTAGTTTAACCATTCCCAAGTCACGAAGTAGCGACACTGATAAAAATCGGTTTAGTTTCATTACCAGACTAATAGCATTATTATAAAACAGTGAGTGATGTATAATTCAAGAAATAATAATATAAATGTATAAAAATTGGTGGAACGTTATATAATGCATGCATCGAACAATTTTATCCAGAATATGGAAAGAATATGAATAATAAACAATCAAAGTTGAAATATGAATTCTAACCTAACTTTCTCGATTATTCTTTTGTATTCCGAGAATGTTCCATGTTTGGATTTATATTTAACTGAAAATGTATTAAAACTTGCATGATATAGTAAAATAATGTTTTTTTAGAGTCAAAGAAAAAACATTTTTAACACTAAATGTATTTTTTAATTAAAAATGATGAAAATTGTATCTGAAACAATTTGTTTTCGATAAGCGTTTATTTTTATTTTTCACTAATTATTTTTAACTCCAAAACAAAATCGAAGTCACTGCTTTTATGCAAAAATTAAAATGCATTTTAAAAATTCATTCACACTTTCGTAGCATTAAAATTACATACGGCGCCGCTTAGTTCTGTGGTTCACATTTAACGAAAAGAATATGACAATTTTCTTTGTAAATTATAATATTTAAACTTCAAACTTTCATTGAGTTATTTATGAAATTTCTATGATAATTTTGTATTGAAATAGAGACCGCTTGAAATATTATATCAATATGCATTTTAAAAAAACGGCTCCTGTGGTTTAAGACGCAATCAAATTAAAAAAAAAAAAATTTGCAGACTATTGATTACAATGAGAGTTTTAATACTTAGCACCATATATGTGCCTATACATTTTTCTTGTGTTTCGAAATTAAAGAGCCGCAGAAAATTGAACGAATTCCTGCTATTGTCGTAGTGCCTGACAATTTGAGCGATCGTGCTGAGTGTGGAACTCATGGCTGTCGAGGTATAGGTCACATCAAGGGTCCGAAATTTGCCACGCACAATGCTGCTTCCGGTTGCCCATATTCCCAGCAGAATTTACAGAAAATAAGAATAATGTCCGATAGACTGAATGGAAAACATGACGTTTGTGAGTATGAGGAGGACTTCTTGGAGAAGCCAAAAGTAGAAAAGACTGATAAAATTAAAACGGAGAGACCGGATAAAGACGAAAAATTCATTTTCGATGCCAATAAGGCATTCAAGTTTGAGAAGGATGCGATCAAGCAAGAAGATATAGATTCTGACAAGAACGAAAAGTCAGAGACCTCGGACAGGTAATTTTTTGTTTTTAAGAATACTATAGTTTAATATAACTATTGAGCTTGAAAGTGAAAACTATTAATTCTTATTCTCCAGGTCTAGTAAATATCGTCAAATGAACAGTGATGGTCAAACGGACGACGAAGAACCCACAAAGAAGCGAAAAAAGAAGTAAGTTAAAATAATTATTGCGATATTTTTCACCTTTATGATATATTCTTTCCTTATGTCACCCCTGGACTTCCATCTGTAATTTTATCAAATATTAATTTTGCTATTAACTATTATCAGACGACATAATTCCGAAGAGCACGCCTTTTCTCGATCCAATTCTTGTATGGGGGATTCGTCAGTAAATTATACTCCAAATATACCGGATAAGCAATTGAGGTTGGAGTTGTACCATTCTGTGTACAATCCCGGTTATAATCCACGGCCAGATGCGCCTCATATCTGGGCGAAACACAGTGGTGCTTTAAATAGAGTCGTAGCCAAACAAACTGGCAATCCTCGTCGTTGGTCGAACGAGGAAGTCATCAAGTTCATTCAAAATCTGCCCAACTGCAAGGATATTGGACCTATCTTCAGGAAAAATGTAAGTGAAATTTATTAGTTTGTCCTTCTTAATTTTAATCTTACGTTCATAATAGCAAATATAAAATTTATATTATTGGGAATAGGTAAACTGCGACACACCATTTTATGCCAAAAATCAGAACTAGAAAGAGTAGGTCGGATTTTAATATGTTCTACATAATCTGCATCAAGTTTTTCGCTATGTAAATTAATTGGAGTTTTTTAAAGTTTATAGTGCGTTAAAGCTTACATTACGTAGTAAAACTTTTTTTTGTTAGGGCAGGGTGGCGACTCGCCCGGGAAAGCGGGTATTTTACTAACCGGGAAATAACCGTGAATTTACTTCTGATCGTAGCAAAATTAAAGTTTACATTATTTTAATATATTTTTTGTCAAGATAGAAAATTGACTTGTACTTTATCTACAGTATGATTGAAAATAATTATCGTTTTTATTTTGGGACCGGGAGCTTCCGTAAAGAAATATAATTTTACTTGGAACAGGGAATTTTAGACATGGAACTTGCATTTTTTTTAACAATTTCAAATTGGGATTTAGAAGAAAGGAGTTTAAAAAAGAAGATCCAAGTCCAAATTAGTCACAATTTAAAAGTTCCATATTCCAAATTTTATTAAAAGAGACTGCCTCAGGGCGTTTTTAAAGTAGAAGTAGTATTTCAAAGAGGAAATAATTCTGAATTTTAATGCATTTTTTTTACATTTTTCAAATACTTGCATTTAAGAGCAAGCACTCTTTTGTTAAAAATTAGTTTTGTTTTGGGAAGATTCGTCATTTTAATTGAAAACTCATCTCTCTTTAAAAATATAACTACTTTGTTGAAAATAAAATTTTCTACTAATAATTTAACTATTCCAGTATTTTAGTTAAGAAATAGATTTTTAACGGAAAATTCAACAATTCTATTTTTGTTTGAAATTTTATCTGTTTTCAATGAAAATCGGTAGGTATAAAATTCAACTATTCCAGTTGAAGATTCACAATTTTAGTTGAAAATTCATCAGTTTAGTTGAATATTAATTTTTTTCAAGTGAAAATTTAAAAGTTCCTATTTTGGGTGAAAAATTGAGCTTTTCTGGTTCAAAAGTGTAAAAATTTGAATGTAATTTTATCTTTTTAATTTTAAAATTCATTAATTTCGGTGAAAATTCACGTATTTTGTTTAAAAAATCGACTTTTCTGGTAGAAAATAATTTTTTCTTTAAAAGTTAATCCCTTGTTTAAAAATTCTTTTTTTTTGTAGAAAATTCAAGAATTACAATTTAATATTAATCATTCTAATAAAAAATTAATTTCTTTGGTCAAAAAATAAGATGTTTCATTGACAACTTGTTTTTATTTAGATGAAAAGCAGGTTTTTTTACCGAAAATTTAACTATTTTTTTGAAAATCCGATTTTTTGGGTTTAAGAATTGAATTTTTAACGGAAAATTCAACTATTCTGTTTTCGGTTGAAATTTGATCTTTTTTGTGTGAAAATTCAACTATTTGGTTGAAAATTAATATTTTTTATTTAAAAGTTGAACTATTTTTTTTGGAAATTCATGTAATTTGTGGAAGTCATCTTTTTTCGTAAAAAAATTAATCTTATTGGTTGAAAATTCATCTTTTTGGTATGTATAAAATCAAAATATTCTATTTGAAGATTTATCATTTTAGTTACAAATTTATCAATTTGGTTGAGATAAAAACTAAAAATTCATTTTTTTGTTTAAAATTCAACTATTGCAGTTGAGGTTTAATCATTTTAATAGAAAGTTCATCAGTTAAGATGAAAATTATTATTTATTTATTTTTTTACTATAAATGTACCTAACTATTCCATTTTATGCTGAAAATGGATCTTTTTTTTTAATTTAAAAGTCAACGATTTGATTAAGAATTTGTCTCCTTTGATTGAAAATTCAACTATTTAGTTAAAATTCATGTATTTTGTTGAGAAAGGGTAATTTTTGGTAGAAATTTAATCTTATTGTCTAAAATTTCATCTTTTTGGTTAAAATTTCAAGTATTTCAGATAAATATTCATAATTTTAGTTGAAAATTAATCAGTTTGGGTTAAAATTCTGCAACTCCAGTTAAAGATTCATAATTTTATTTGAAAATTCATTTATTTGGCAATTTTTTGCTCTGTTGTGTTATAGGATGTTTAAAATTAACGTCATGATTTAAAATAAATGTTTCCGTTTCCCGACAAATATGAATGTTACTTTTAGCTGACCGGGAAAGTTGAAAAACTTGACCGTGTAAAACCGGGAATTTGAAGTCGTCCGCCCAATCGCCACTCTGAAGGTGAAAGTTTTATCTAAAACACTTAGTCTTTGATAAGGACTTATGTTTATCATGCAATAATTTATTTCAGTTCAACAGAAAAATCGTAAAAATGCTTTTGTACACTAATTAAAATGCATCTTTAAAATGATCTAGTTCTGATGGTGTATTGCAGTTTAGCCATTCCCATATTAAATTAAATTTGTTTCTTATAAAGTTTGATGTTTTTATATAATAGATTTTTTACCGATGGTTACATTTACTTCGTTTCAATTAAAAATCTTTCGTAAATATACACAATAAAAAAAGTTCATACCTTACCTAAATGAAAAAAATAGGCGTAGATTAAGTTTCCAAGATAATGTTTTTAATATGAGGATTTCCTTGATCCAAGAAAATTCGGCTTATCTCAAGAAATTGTACTTAAATGAAAAAAAATCAAGTTTCTTCAATCTAGTACATGTTCTTCAGACAATAAATATTTTCTTAGATGAAGGAAATATTTTCTCCTCCGTATTCCTAACGATATTTTCTTTATTCAATATTAATTTTTTTCCGTAATATGAAATAATGTATAGTTTTTAAAAGTTCCAATTTGAACATTTAAATAATGGGAACTTCTTTTTTGAGTCTTGAGTGGCCAACTTGCACTTTTTTCATTTTCGTAAAACTCATCACTGTCTTAGAGTAAAAATAGGGGCGATAAAAAGTTAATAATTTTAAATGTTGGTCTTTTAAACAAGGAATATTTCGCATTTTTAAAGGCTTCTAATTTATATTTAAAATAAATTAGAATCCAATTTATGTGAATAGCACACTTCAACACAAAAATGTGAATTTCGCTGTATAAATTGAATTTCACAATTAAATAAAGTACCGTGAAACATTGAAATAGAATGCTAAGAATTTTGATAAGAATTTTCATGTTAAAAATTTATTTATTTTTAAATCATGAAAACCCGTATTTATAGGCATATATTATCCGGCATTATTGTAAAAGATGACCTACAGAAGGTACAATACTGTATACCTACTGTAGCGATGTCGATTTCATTTGGTCAGTATAAGGTGATGTAAACAAATATATATCTGAAAATTTTTCTTTAATAATGTAGTAATATAAAGCTAATTCTCGAAATCGACTTATAGTTTTTACGATTAAAATAAATTGATTCGATTCTTTAAAATTTACTTGAGTTACGGGAGGGAGGAGAGGTTCCTTCAACCATATTCGTAATTTTTGCAAATTCACAAAAACTTTTTCCTGAAGATTATCTTTTTAATTATAAATTTTATTATTTTCTCGAAACTTTAACAATTTTCATAAAAAGACATCCTTTTTGGTTGCAAATTCAAATGTGTTGTTACAAAGTCGTCTTTTTGGGTTAAAATTCAACTCCTTTTTTTATAATTATTTGTATTTTTATTTATCAATCCCTCAAACTATTTTTCTTGGTTTAAAATGCTACTGTTTTTTTTTTTAAAGAGAACTAATATATTTTATGGATGAAACTGGATGAAAATGGATGAAACCAACATTTGTTTGAAAACTTGATTTTTTTAAATTAAAAATTCATCTGTTTGAAGAGAAATTGTAACTTTCTTGGATAAAAATGCAACTGTTTGGTTGAAAGTTGAAATATTTTGTTAAAAACTCATACTTTTTGGTTAAAAATGTCAAATAGTCAACTGAAATCTTTTTTAACCGAAAATTCAACTATTTTTCTGAAAATTTATCTTTTTCATTTAAAATTCATCTCTGGTTGAAAATTGAACTATTTTTTTTTAATAATATTTTAAAAATAATAATTCAACTACTTTGGTAAAATTTAAACTACATTGTAAAAAAAATTTTATTGAAAGCTTATGTCTGGTTGAAAATTCAACTGTTTAGTCGAAAAACCTTTTTTTAAATAAATATTTTAATTGAAAATTTAACTTTTCAATTTTTTGAAGATCTTTTTTAGTTGAAAAATCTCCTTTTTAGTAAAAATATAATTTTCTAGGTTTGAAATTTAATGTTTGTTGAGTAAAAATGAATAAATTTCCTAAACAATTATTTTTTACTGAAAAGTCATATTTTTATTTGAAAATTCAATTTTTGTCGAGAAAATTCATCTTTTGGCTTGAAGGTTCCGTAATTGAGATAAACTTTTATTTTCCTTGAGTGAAAAAATCTTTATTTATTGAAAATTCGTTTTTTTATTTTAAAATTCTTTTTGAAAAAATTCCATCTTTTTCTATTGAAATATAAACTATGTTTAAAATTTAATTTTGTTGTTGAAAAGTGATCTCTTAAAGTAGAAACGGTATTTTTTGTTTAATGTAAATTAATAAATTTGAACATTTTAAATTTGTATCTGAAATACTGTTTTTTTTTTTGTAAACGATTCTATAATCGTTTACAAAAAAAAAACAAGATAAAAAGGCTGGGATTTGAATATTAATGATCAAGGAAAATGAACAATTAGGTATTTTTACTTCAATCACCAGCTAACTTCAGTTCGTTGATTGCTGGGGGGGGGGGAGGGACCAAATGCATGGGATTCTGTCCCTTTTTTGCCATATTTTGCTAATATCTTCCTAAAAACTAATTTTTTCTATATAAGTGTATTTGAAAAATAGTTTTAATTTTTAAGAACTATTTAATGACATAATAAAATCATAATAATTATTATTCATTACGAAGAAAACACAAAAATAAAATTTTGCCCCATGCATTTCGTACATGTTTTTCTCCTCAGCTTTCAATGAAGTTAGCTGATGGTTGAAGTGAAAATACATAATTAGTCAAGGAAAATTCAGGGAATTTTGAAAAATGAAGTTCTCGGACACCCTGTCTAATTCTATGCTAGCAATAACTAGTCAAACATTTCTGGAAACTAAAAATTACGTACAGTAGGAGGAGTAGGAGGGGGGAGGCGTTAAATAGTTTGTTACATGGGATGGGGGAGTAATTGAGAGGACCCATAATCCGTAACGTAATTTAAGTACGGCCCCTTAGTGGCGGATCCCACATTGCAATTTGATCACTGGGCGAGTACGAAAGGTGATTGAAATAACTGCATAACCCGATCGCAGAAGTTATGTAACCCTCGGTTTTTATCAATTTGATTATGAAGAACTATTTTGCGAATAAGTAAAGATGTTTCAAATGTTACTATACTAATACTTTGAATGTTTCTTTACAGAGTATTGACGGTGAGGCGTTTTTAATGTTGACTCAAGAAGATTTAATAAAGTTGCTTGGTCTGCGACTTGGACCTGCTATTAAATTATATAACAGCATAGTTCTTTTAAGACGAAAATCGACGTGAATGAGATATGATAAGCGTGCGATTACCGCTTTGTGACAGGAAATCTGAAATTTGGCAACTTTAATGTTGCTAATGATGATGAATACAATAATCAAGATCTCAAATATTTATTTTTAACGTTTATGTCTATCAGTCAAAAATCAGATTTTAGTGTTTTACATCAAGTACAAGAGATTATAATAACTGCAGATTTCAAATAGCAAAATTCGTTAAGTTTTCGCGAGCGAAATTACTTGTTCTAGGGCTTCAGTCTTAAATTAGCTCCTTGGATCATGCGGCAATAGCATGACAAGGTGGATATATATTTATACACGTGTATGTAAACAGTACTTACAATTGTCCGCTGTAATTTTTCCTACACGATAAAGTACATATAGTGATGTAAAAATGTAAATATATTATTAAACTATTGAAATACCAATTCGAGCCCACAATTAAGTCACTGTTTTATAGAAAAGAGGAAATCAATCGTTTGTGAAGTACATTCAGTATTTATATCTACAACTGCATTTTAAGACACCGTTTTAAATGTATCAATTTCCTCTTTCTATGATCCAGCTCCTTTAAGTTCTATTCTTCATTTGACCCTTATTTTTTTATTCAATTATTTTCGATATCTTAAACCTTAAAAGGCGCTACGGGTCTATATGACCCAGAGAAATGGTTAGTTTGCAATATTTCCCATTCAAACAGCAAAAAAAAAACGTATATGATAAAAAAAATGATGAAAAGCGTTATTTCAATTTTCTCGAATAAAAACACCTTTCGGCTCAAATTAATACCTGTTTTAAACCATGCACTATTACGTTTATTTTTGTGTGAAAATGCATTATTTCAAGAGTAAGGAGCTCTTTGATGGTATATACAAAATGAATCGTGCAGGGGTCGGAAGAGAAAAAAGAAAATCGACGAAAGTGTACAAAAGCAGAGCAAAAAAGAAAGAAAAAATGTGTTTAATCCAAAAAGTGCGGAGATCGAAGATTCCGGATTGTCAGCTGCATCGAAAAAATTTCAAAATCAAAGGGAGTACGCTTTCCGAAAGATGGTTCAATAGGCTATCAAATTATCAATTTTGACAGTTTTTTCGTTAATTTCTATTATTTCTTTGTGCATCATAATTAAAAACTTTAAACGCGTTTTTCTCATAACAATATTTTTCGCGCGGTGATCAAGATATGTAAATTGTTGAACTGTTATTCATAACACTAAATTGTTGTCCTTGATCTAAGGATTTTTGCTTTTGTTAATTATTTCTTTTTTTGTAGCTAAAAATAGACGTTTTTTTAACCAAAAAATTGTGTTTGAACATGCACCATTTGGTCGGAAATTGAAATATCGCTAAATGCTTTGATTAAAGACAAAAGTAAGTAATCCTTTAACTTTCGACAGTCCAATTTTTTGTTTCGGATAATCCTGTCATGATGAATATTGATCACCGCAAAAAATTACTGTGACTTCTCGAAATTTGTAATATTCGAATGTCACAACATTTATTTCAATGTAAATAAAACCGCCTTTGAAAAAAAATAGTAAAAATTGTCTTTTTTGGGTACTTTTAACTTGTCTAACCCTTTAAAAATAAAAAGGCTGAATTTATAGGTAAATTTAGTTTCGATGGATATTAAATATATTTAGTGATAAATTTAGTATCCGTGTGTTGTAATATGTAGGACATATTTGCTATATGTGTATATCACTTTATTATAGACATAATGCAATGACTGCATGCATATTTCTTTTAAAATGGATACACTGTAACTCTGTATAATTTGTTACATTTGTTAATTCATTTATTTAGTTAAATCTTATTTATTGAATTAAAGTTAATTTCGTGCAGCACTAGTGTTCTTAAGAGTTTAAGGAGTTGGATCAATTCTCATGAGCATGAGAACATGTTCGATATTTATCTGCTTTAAGAATTTAATGAATATTCACAAGCATTTTGAAATAGGAAAAAAGATCAATTTTCTAACAAAATTGAAATACCTTAATTTTCAGTTAGTAAAATAAATTTTGAACCACAAAAGAAACGAATTTTCAACAAAATAATTAAATTTTAAACAGCAGAAATTAATTTTTAGCCAAAAATATGAAGTTTTAACTAATTAGAGTACTCTTCTAGCAAAAAAGTACATCCATTAAATTGTATTTTCAATCAAAAAGGATAAATTCTGGACGAAAAATGTGATATTTGATATTTTAACCAAAACGGATTTTAATTTTATACCAAAAATAGTTGAATTCAACCAAAAAAGATGAATTTTCAATCAAATAGTTTAAATCCTCAACCAATGGAGATTAATTGTCAACTAAATAGTGGCGATTTTTAACTATAATAATAAAATTAACTTCAAATTTAGTTTTTCGAAAATTCCCTAACTCTATCAGGGCATTCCTGACATTCCCTGACTTCCTAGAGTTACCTGATCTGTAACACACTGTAATTTGCATCTTGGGCATTTAAAAACTCTATGCAGCAACGATTCATACTTTTCCGCCTTCTAACCCTTTTTCGTATAAAGGGCCCTACTAAGGATTCATCAAATATTTAGGTTAGGAATTACATAATATTACTTATTTCTAAGTTATCCACTTTTGATTATAAAACACTGCAATAAAAATGTATAAGATGATTTCTACAATTTCACCGATTACCATGAAATTTTTTAAAGTCGGTTTTATTTGCCGTAGTCAACTTCGGTCACTCTCCAATCCCTAAGCAGTAGTGGTAGGCTACTAAGTGTCATCCCGGGTTGCAGATAGTAACCTTGTACCGAGGGCTTTTGCTGAATACGGTTACATAACTCATTAAGCAATTGCGGACAATGGTCCGGGTGAAGTACTGAAGGAAAAACTCCTATGTCAAGGCGTTAACAATCGTGTCTTAGACTGAATGGCGCCAGGTCGTGGTGTCTTAAGGGGGGAGATACATTTAGAATTTTCAAAAAATCGATTTTTTTTCTTCATATTTTGAATGTATAATATGTTAAAAATATACTGTAGAAAGGAAAAATTAAAATATCAAATATTTATGGAGATATTGTCTAAAATGT
>JAWWLR010000149.1:38972527-38985998 GCA_035041075.1 Acraspis erinacei
GGTGAATTGCATCGCTTAAAATTCTTTGAATCTCTTGAAAATGCCTTGGAATATTTTACAACACCCTAAAATATGCCTTGAAACTACTGATATAAATTTAAAAAATGCTTGTAATTTTGAAAATTTCTTAAAATATGTCGAATGATTTGATATTTTTTGAAAGCCCTTGAAGCTTTTTAATGCACGTGAAAACGTTTGAAAATCTTTTACAATATCCTTAAGTATTTGAAATCCTTTTAAATATCATTAAATTACTGAAATGATTTAAAAACTTCTTTGTAACCTTTTAAAATAAGCCACATTTTTGCTCATGAAGTTAAGAAAATATTTAAACCAACTTTCGTTAGACAATCAGAGCTAGCAAATCATCGACCAGTTCTCTTATGTGAAGTCTCTTATGTGTGTCCAGTGACATCATATAAGTTATATATAATAAGTCATATTTAATAAAAAAATTATGCATTTTTATATGTAAATTATTCATCTAATTTTAACCCATTCATAATTAATTAATTTTTTTGTTATAGTTATTTTTTACAATTTATTTATAATTTATGTAATTTTTTTGAATGCCATGTCGAAAATGTTATACTTAATATCTGAATTCGTAATAGTTCGATGAATTTTATTAATTCATAAATAGTTTTGAATCTATACCCATCTTGAGTGAAAAAGCCACTAATTCGTAGAAAAAGCGTTAACATTAAATTAATAAATAATTGTTCCTTCTTCATTACATTTCTTTATAAAAATGATTTAAAAATATGTATTTGACTACTAATAATAGTGCTTTTTCTCATATCAGATTTTCGAATGGACCCTCTGCGATAATCGGATTTGCATTCCTGTTGTATATATATTGAAACTTCGGGAAAATCAAGTCGACCCGCTAAAATGATCGAATCGACCATCCGAAGTGACCACGTCGACTTTGTGAGATAATCGAATCGACCATACGAAACGATCGAGTCGAATGTTTGAGAAAATCATACCCACCATCCGAGATTTCCAAATCGACCCTTCACAGTGATCGGGTCAGCCAGCTAAAGATGACCGAGGCGTAGGTCCGAGCCAATCGAGTCAACCTTATGATATTGTCGATTTGGACATCTTATTTTAGCCTTTTTGAGATTGTCGCTTTAGCCATATTACAGAGCTGTCCTATAGTTACATATAGGTACCTAAAATTAAGTATTTACAACCCCAAATGACAAGATGAGTAAAAATAGGAATTTTCAAGAAAAAGTTTATTTGTAACGAAATAGATCAATTGTATACCAAAAATGGAATGCTTAAATTATCAGTTGAAAAAAATCATCATCAACAAACAAAAAAATGAATTCTGAACCAAAGTGATTGATATTCAACTTGCACATATCTATGCCAAATTATCTGAAAAATTTGAGCTATTGTTAATAATTTAGAAGAAAATGCTAGTATCTGTCCTCTTAGATGTTCAAAGAAAGACCCTAAAACAATGTTTGAAAATTTTAAAAATGTAAGGAGATATTAAAATTTGACAATTTTTGTTTCTTTTTTAATTTTCATGAACTTCGGCGATTTTTAGGATATTAAGGTGTTTTTTTTATTATTCGTAACAAGACGCAGTTTTGAAGAAATATTCTTTGAAACTGAATGTTTGAGATATAATAAAAAATATACGCCTAGACGATGCACAACATGTGAAAAACCATGTAAATAATAGAAGAATAATAGAAAAATTATTTTAATCGCATGCACGAACTTCAGAGTTTAGACTGTCGGGCGTTGGATACACCATGTTTACACGGAGAAAAATGGAAGGTCATTTTGTCAATATAGATGCGCAGATATATCATATTAGGACAGCCCTCGAAGATGGCTAAAGCGACCATAAGGATAGATAGTTCGACCATATGGATGGATGGTTCGACCATATGTATGGATCGTTCGACCATTTAATTTCGACCCTCTAACTTTGACCATCCATTTTTCTCCGTGTATGGCGTATGTTCCTAATTATTTTTCGAAAACTATAAGTGAAATCCCATTTGGGCATATACAGGGCTTTTAGAGGACATTGTTAGGACTTAATACCATTATAATTTTTTAATCATCAAACAGACAGTTCAAAAAAAGGATAGAATTTTTTGAATTTGAATATGTCCTAAGTTTTTAGCATTTTTCAACAATATTTTAGGGTTTTTCTTTCAACGGCTAAGAGAACGGATAGTAGAATTTTGATAAAAATTCCTAACAATAGATGAAATTCTTCAGATGATTTGACATGGTATTGCTCACTTATAAAGTGAATGTTTAAAATCGTAGTTAAACTTTCAACTAAGTAATTGAATTTCAATCCAGAAGATTAATTTTCTACCAAAAACGAGGAATGTACGACAAACTAAATAAATTTTTCAATCAAATTGTTGAATCTTTAACCAAGAATGAATAATTTTCAAACAATAATTACAACAATTAATTTCCAACCAAAATATAATGAATTTATAAGAAAATAGTTCAATCTTCAAACAATTAAATGAATGTCTAATGAAGTAGTTCAACTTTAAGCGAATTAGTTGAATTTGTAAGCACAAAAGATGAATTCTCAATGGAAAATTTATAAGTTTAATTTTAAGCTAAGAACGATCAATTTCCAACTAAAAAGTTGTAACATTTTTAACCAATAAAGATGAATTCGGAAGCCAAAATATAAAAATAGACTTTGAAATAAAAAATAATCAAAGAAGGAATGTGCCGTAGTTTTAGAAAGATCCCTTTAAAAGAATTTCCATCCGTACTTTTACGTAAATAATAATTCCAGCAGGGCAACCTTCAAACAACCTTAAATGGCCCATAGTGGTCCAGTTTAAAAGATTGTATAGGTGTACCTTCAGAGATATGAGATATGTATTACAATAGGCCACTTAAATTTTAGACTGAAATTTCACTCTTGCAACACTTACACCCTTCTTTTAAGCCAGGGCTTATCTTTCGACTTACACTCGCAGCGCGGCCCCCTCCCCCTTCGTCTGTATAATTCCCCTTCCGCGGTAAAGCAACCGCCTACCATGGCGGTGTTTACAGTACAGTCACGGCACGAACAGTCCATGTGTTCAGTCGGTGGTTTGTCCGGCTGCCGAGCAGGTAGTGCGTGTGCGTCGTGCGGCTGCGCATTTCGTATTTTAAGCCGCATTTCGAGTGTCACGTGGTCGATGTTATCCCGCGGATTTTGACTCCTAAAACATTTAAAACTCTTCTCTAAAAATCCTTCCACTGTATTTAATAGTGGAAAAGTGTTTTTTTCCACTAGTGTACAAATTAAAACTAATAAAATGTGCGATCTCACTGGAACTAAGGGAATTTGATCAACTTCCCCGAACGGTTTTTGTTTTTAAAAATTGATTAGTTCAAGTAAAGTTAAAAGTCCTTTGCTTTGATTGAAAGATATTTGACTTCTGATAAGAAAATCAGTTTGCTGATTACTTTTGCATAGGGGTTGATATCATGTAACGAAATGAAGTGTTTATATTAGGAAACCTATAATACAGAGACATAACAAAAGCTGATAAGAAAAAGTGAAAGTGATTTCTGAATTAATATATCAATCCCCTCGAGTGATTTATAGAATGGGAAAGTATTGCTTCTCTGAGTGATCTTGAAATTTCCATCAAGAGGTGTTTTGCAAAGTGAGTGAAAGACGTGTTTTTGCAGAAAGGGATACATTTATTGTCAGAATCAATCGAAGATTGTCAAATTCGGTTGATCGAAAAGCCGAAATTTGAAGATTGGTTAACAGTGTGGATACGAAATAGGTGACCGGCAAGTGTTATGACCGGTGCATTTTCTGATAAGGAGAAGAAGAGGGTGGATAACGATGCAGAGTGGTTGCTGTTGACGCTTGATTGGCAGGAAAAATCGGAGGAGGAAAAGGGAAGGAAATTTGGGGCACAGGCCCTTCGGGAGGGCCGAGTGCTGGTGGTTGGCGCCGGTACCGTCGGCACCACCGGCGCGAAAATAATGCCTCGCGGTTTACCAACGAGACGAGGCCTTCAGGCTCTGGCCCTCATCATCGCCACCGCGTATGCCACCATCCTCCTTTACCAGGCTGTTGCACCGCGCCAGGTGACCCATCTCTTATGCATTAATACTAGACGTAATTAGTCACTGTCGCGCGGCAAGGGAAGTAGAGAAAGGCTAGGGTAATTAACGCTAGCTCTTCCGCTAGTGCTGTCACGACGTGCATTGCGATTCAAGAGGAAACACGTTCCTCAGAAAACGTGCTTATTATTCTTTTCTCAGATAAATCTTAAAATTAATGTATTCTTTAGAAATGCTCACTTGAATCTTGATTTCATTAGTGTAACTGTGTTGAATCTTAGGGATCGTCTAAAAAGTGCGTTACCCATTTTTGGCTATTTTAGACCCCCCGTCAACACTTGTTGATGATCGTATTTTTGCCTCTCTCAAAAATTCAGTCAACACAGGTGAATAAGGTTCATTTTCACGAAAATAGGGTAATACATTAATTTAAATAAATGAATATATAGGTACCGTATTGAATTTAGTATATAAAACGCTTTAAATTCCAAAGATTTCAAGTCGAAATATCTTTAATTTTCAACAAAATAGTAACATTTTAAAATAAAAATGATATTCCCCCAAAAGAGATGAATTTGTAACAGAATAATATTAATTTTCAAAATCAACCAATATTTTCTAAACTTTTCGAAGAAAGTAGAATTTTCAACAAAATAATTGGTTTTCAACGAAGAAAGATGTATTAAACTTAAAACCGAAGTTTTAACAATACAGTTGAATCCTCAACCAAATAGATGCATTTTCCATCTAGAAAGATGAATTTTAAATCAAATAGTTGAATTATGCAACTGAAATTATTTATTTTCTATCTTCTATATATTTTCTATCTATTTTCTTCTTTCTATAAAGAAATTCATTTTTAACAAACAAAAAACGAATTTTCAACCAAAAGGTTAATTTTATACGAGATACTTAAATTTTCATCAAAATATTTTTAGAACCAAATAGTTGCAGTTGTAACCAATAATATGATTTTTTATTAAAAAAATTTAATTTTCAATTAAATAGTTGAATTTTCTACCACATTCTTATATTTTGAAGAAAAAAGACGATTTTTCTACAAAACAGTTCAGTTTTCAACAGCTACATTTCTAGTCAAAAGAATTAATTTTCTTGCAAAAAAATGTTCAACAAAATAGTTAGATTTCCAACCAAAGAGATGAATTTTCAATTAAAAATGATGAATCAGAAAAAAATGAATTTTTAGCAAAATAGTGTAACATTCAACCTAAAACACGATTTTTTAACCCGGAAGATTAAAAAAAGACTAAAAATATGGTTTTTTAATAGATAAATGAATTTAATAAAATAATTAAATTTTCAACTAATTAGTATAATTTTTAACTGAAGTAGATGAATTAAAAATGTAATCATAGGATTTTCAACGAAAAATACTTTCTTGAAAGCAGGGGAAAAAGAAGTATGTATTTTTTAAAAGATGGCCCTCCATCTTTCGAAAAATTCACAAACTTTGTTCCAATTTATTATAAGGAAACGTACTAAATGGCATCTAAGATCGTAAGGTATCTCATACTGGACCCCCCCCCCCCACCTCTTATCAACCTTAGCGTTTAGCTTTAAATTTTAAGGTCTGAACAATAGATTTCCGCTATATTTTACTGCAAAATTTAGCGGAAAATAAGCTAGATTTTTAAACCGTTTTTTTCGACAAATACAAGTCTAAAAGTTGAGCAGATAAGGTCGAATTAACGTACAAAACAATTGAATTATTAGATCATTCAAAATCATCTGGAAATTTCTGAAAAGGTGACCCAAGTATATTGATTTCATACTTGGCCTTGGGATCCATTATTCATCTCAGTTGAAAGTCCTGAAAGGATTGTTGGCGCAAATTAATAGAAATGATGTTCGTTTTTACTTTTTGACAAAATTAGTTTTTGAACAAATTTGGAGGCAAACTTTTACGTTATTACTAACCAGTCTAAAAAATGTATATAAAATTGATTGTTTTTTTTTTCAAAAACTCGAAAAGCATTAATCTGAAATAAAACTGTTTTATGTTAAATTGTAGATCTCATCAAAATATATATTTATTCTTTACACGTTTTCCTGAGAATTTACATTTTTCATTTAAAAAACAACAGAAATTAATTTTACCATTTTTCTATAAAACATTTGGTTAATTTGGTATAATATCAATTAATGTAAAATGTTGGACCTTGAAAAGGGAAGGCAAATGAGTTCCCACATATTCTTTTTCCAGAGGATTTTTTTTTAATAGTGATGGGCATTTCAAATTAGGGACCTTGGAAAAGTGGGAGAACTTATTGTACCGTTTCACGGAACTCTATCTTGAATTATTCATTGTATTAATATTTCACATAGAGTTCGCATCTCGGTTCTTGATCAATCACATTTGTCACAATCTAACAATGTAACTAGAAGTTAATCCTATGTATTATATTAACTGAATATTCATCGTCCGTGAATGGCACCCTTAGTTAATTTCACAACTTCCCAGGTTTAAAATGCTAGAGTGCGATTTTTTAACCCTAGAAAAGAGGTTCAACCTCTTTTTTTTTCTTTTTTTTAAAGTTTTTTAATTTGTTATAATAAAAATTTTAAAATAATTTTATTCTCTAAAAATATTAATTAAGAAAAATGATATGCGTTTCAATAAGATCTACAACGTTTTTGACCTCAGATAAATATTTTTCCAGGTTAAAAAAAGGGAAAAAATGGATAATATCCAAAAAATGATAAATAAACCTTTATTGAATTTGCTGTGCTTTACTTAAATTAAAAGCTTCCAAATTTTGAAGGCTGGCCTTCATTAATCCTCCTTATCATAAAATCTTATCTATAATCACTTCCAAACAATTATTCATGCTGTTTCCTGGTATCTATTTCGGTGTTCTTACCGTTTGTACGCCCCGGAGTAACAATAAATTTCATTCTATCTGTCTGTGAGAGCATTAAGAAACACGCATTTTTTACTATCTTTTTTTTGAAAATATGATCTTTAGGTTATAAAAAAATTATGAAAGACTTTAATTTCATTTCTAAAATAATGAAACAGACATAAAATCATTGTTAAAGTCGTGCCAAATTATGTTGGAAATTGTATCCGTCTTTGGAATGGATTAAATAAGTTTTTCTCGCATTCTATAAGTTCAATGCTAGCGAAAATACGTGCACACACATGTATATGCAATAATAGGTTTAGAAAGGTGCATTGCTGATTAAAGAAGTAGAGCGTGAAGTTTGTGGTCTGGTCTAGACTTTATACACTGTACTAAAATCTTATAATTGAATAAACTTTTAAATATTATGTACTTAAATAAATGTAGAACATACATTACCGTGCAAAAAAAGAATAAAAACAGAGGTACTTATTTGAATTGTATACTTCCTGAATAGCTCTGGTAAACTTCAATAATAATTGATGTACTATTAGGCGGGTTTCATGCGCAATTTCATTAATAGTTATAATTTTGTGTGTTAAGTGTCGACGTAAAACTGTTTCACAATTGAGACACCAATGCAATCCTTAATTTACAACTTTTTACGAAGCAGAGATACTTATATAATATAAAATAATAATTACTAAACTCTTAGATATTTCTATAGCGAGTTTACTACTCTCTAAACTTGAATGAAATCTATATCAATCAAATGTGTATCAATACACTTCATATTCAAATAAAATACTTCAACTGTAGGCATATTAATAAAAAGACATTGTTTCCGGTTTTTATTGACATAATACAAGTTATAAATGATTTGCATGTGTGTAAAAACTCGGATGTAGAAACTAAAAGTCATTGTATATCATTTATCAAGTTCAGAAAAAATATTATTTTTATTTTCAGTGGGCTGATGATGGTTTGGGAGAAATTAATAATAGCTTGGCTATTGATGTGCCAATTTCGAAAGCTGCTGGTGAAGACGCTGCAGTGACACCACCAGGGGCAACAGCAACAATGGCACCATTTTCCACTGATCTCGACGACGTATTTATCAGCGTGAAGACCACCCGTCACTATCATCATTCTCGTTTGCCAGCAATCATTGGCACGTGGTTCCAATTCGCTAAGGATCAGGTCAGTATATATGCATAAGCAAAGCTTCGCTTGATTGTGCTTGTCGATCCAGTCCGTGTAATGCCGATAGTCCGGCTAATGGATTACACGTGATCCGTTTATGCTTCGCTAAGCTATAAATTCGCGATTATCAAATAATTTTAGCAAAAGTTTAACATCAGAACAGTCTCCCCTTATTCAACTTTTCAGGATTTAAGGGTATCCTGCAGTATACGCTTGAAACTCGGTTAATTCTAGGTGGTGGTCCATTGATGAGTTTACTATAACTATACTAGGAAACACTGATAGTAAACATTTAATTTTTTTAAATTGTTCTATATATGGCCAGTTTTAGTGTTCTGAATTCTTATATTATTACATGTAATTTGTCCGAAACCTATTAATCAGAATTTTCGAAAAGTTAGACAGAGTTGAATAAAACGAAATCACTTATAGTCAGAAGCTTGTCAAGAAAGTCCGTATATTCTACATTTTGTTTTAAATATTGGGGCCAAGGAAACGATTAAACTTTTACCAAATGTGTGAGTCCCTTCTTTACCACCGCTCTCACTAAAATTTATTTCAAAACTTGTTTAAAAAATATTATAAAAACTCAAACGTACCGGCGATTTCAAAATTGATCAAAGTTTTTATAAAGGGTTGACTGAATTCCTTGAAAGATTCTGTACAACTCTATTTAGTTGATTTTTATTTTCTAAAATTTATTCGTAAATTATTGGAGAATTTTTATTTTTGTAAACAGTTTTTCCGAACTAATTTTTGTAATATTTGTCAAAAGCAACCAAGCAGAGTTGTCAAGAAGCTTTGTAGGTGTTAAGTTAGCCTTTGATGTATTAAGCATTAGGATTTGATAATAAGTAATCCATATGTTTTTCTTTATTTTATTAATCATTTTAAAAATTGATCAGTTTTGAGAATAGAAAATGTATTATTGTGCGAATTGGATATTAGAACTAAAAGTCTAGAAAAGTAAATAAGCGCAAGAATTTAAATTCTTATCGTCTTCATCATCTGTAGCATCTCAGATTTTTAAGCATTCAGGCGTCCGTTGTTCTCGGGGTTATCTCATGGATCTAGATTATCATATGGATAATATACTTAAAAATGTTATTTTATAGATTTTAATATATTCGTTTATAAAATTTTATAATCCGAAAAATTATCCAGTATGTTTTTTTTTAGTGTAAAAGTTGCAGTTTTAGTGATCTAGGTCGCTCTGTGACATTTGCCATAGAAGTCTTTTTTCCATGAACCTATATCTGAAAATAGTCGCACTAGTAAATGTCACTTGCTACGTTTTTCCTTGGACAGCGGCGCTGTCCCTCAGTTTATACTCTAAGATTATATATCCTGTATTTCGTTTAATAGTTAGGTTTTAAATATTTTGACATATTTAAAAGACCAGCATCACACTTTAATCAATTCAGCAGTAGAAAAAGAATGGTGAAATAAGATAGACAGGTTGAAAATTCCAAGCGTGATTTCTGTTAAGCATCCCGGTTTAATGAAAAATCCGGTAGACTATAAATTTTCGAAGCAATCATTAACAGCGGGATCAAGAAGGTGATGGACAGAAGACCCAAGGGTTTCTAAAGTGGTCGTTTGTCTGATCGCCTGAAGGTGCGATGTCCTTCAGCACCTTCGGAGGATCCTGCAAGCGACAGGTGGTCAGCTGGGCAAAAGTTATCGGCCCAGAGACGGCCGGCGCCCCGGCCGCGGCCCTCTTGGAGATCAGCGAGAAATAGACGGCCAATTGTGCGCGATTTACGTCTGCCTATATGTGCGTGTGTTTTTGCTTTCTCACGTGCATTCGCGTTGATTCGCGTGTGTTCAACGAGACCGTGTGCCCTGTGCAGGGCCCCGCGGAACTTGATGAGCCCGCGGCGTGGGAACACGCTTCACCCTGTTCCTCTCTTTCGCCCTGGCCTTCTCTTCTCCTCTCTTCCCTCTTCATCTTTTTTCCTCTCACTCACTTCCTCACACTCATTCTCCCTGTACGCGAAAACACTAGGTACCATTTCGCTCTGGATGTAGCTAAGGAGAGGAGGCGATTTCGATATTATCTCACAGTCGCGGCTAATTGCGAGCATTGTGCATTGGCCCCGAAGCACCTTTCGAGCGTTGACGCTTCCCGGAATCTTAACCAATACTGCTGGTCGCCTCCTTCGGAAAGAAAAGGCCAGATTCTCTGAATCTGGGGAATTTAACTTGTGGAGGAGTTGATGAGGTGCTAAAATGGAACGAATGTATTGTGGTTGTAGATTTTTGAAAAGGATCGTGTGAGATGAATTTTTAAGTTTGGTTGAGGTATTAGAATGAGGAAGTTTAGGAGCCATACATATACTAAGTGGACAGTTGACGGGGGGAGGGGGGTCTGAACAAAATCCGCGTGGTCAAAGATGGTCCAAGAAAAAATATATATGTATATATATATATATATATATTTTTTCAAATTTTTGGCATATCGCCCTAAAATTTGTTCAAATAAAAACTGAATTTGGAAGTCTGGCATACAAGTGTGAATCTTTTTAATGTTGATATTACATAATATTATTCATGAGAAAATAGATTTCTTTTCCATTATAAATTAAAAAGTGATTGTATTACATAAGTAAAGCATCTAAGGGCATACCTCACACTCTTCCCCCTCTTTACCCCTTTACATTTTTGTTATTTTTTCCTCTATTTTCGATAATCTTCCCCTATTTCTCGACTTTTTGCTTTAATTTGAAATCGATTATTTGAACCATATGAGAAAATTCAACTATTTTTCGTTGAAAGTCAGTTATTTTTAACTGAAAAGTATATTGTTATATTTTTGGTTCAGAATTAATCTCTTTGGGTTAAAAACTGTATTATGTGGTAAAAGAATTAAATATTTTTCTAAAAATTAGTTTTTTCTTTAATTGCAAATTGATAGCTTTTAATTCAAACTTCAACTATTAAATTTTTTATTAAGAATTTATTCTTTTGGTTGAAAATTCGACTACTTTCTTAAATATTAATTTTATTGGTTAAAGATTGAACTATTTTGTTAAAAAGTCGTGTTTTGTTGTTGGAAATGATTTATTTAACTAAAAATTTACCTATTCCATTATTGGCTGAAAATTAATAGTTTTTTTTACTTAAAAATACAATAGATTGATTGATGTTTAATTATTTTATCGTAAACTCCTCTTTTTGGTGTATTATTAATCTTTTTAATTTTTATTTATCTTAGGCTTCGTCTAGTCATCCCGAAAAATCTGGGGAGTTAGAAAAGAGGATGGACTAACTGTCCCGAAATTTTGGCATGACTAGCCAAACTTATTAGAAATATTTTACGGATCATCCAGAGTTTCGATTATTTTAGGTGTTTATCAAATTAAATCGAAGAATAAATTTTGACTTGAAAGGCGACCCCCCCCCCCCTTTATGCCCAGTGTCGAGGGTTGCCTTCAAATAGCTTTGAGATCAATTCGGGGGCATCGAAACGTAAACAGTTGCGACCGCCTGAACCATTTCCGATTAGAGTAAATGCTATTGCGCAATATACTTGCTGAGTACTCGCACACTGCGGCCCTTCCGAGACGTCTGTCTCAATCGCCATTTTATTTTCGAAATGAACGGCCCCTTAAATCTTGAAGTTCCTGATTATCTGACATTGAACATTTTTCCTCTGAGGTTCTATTTAGTACAGCAGGGACAAGTGGTTGCATGTCTCTTTTTGATTTAATATATACTTTTAAGCTGAAAGGTTCCAGTTTTAAGTATTCAAAAACATTCAAAAACCCAGATTGAAATATCTGGATTTGAGAGAAACACTTATTCAGCTTTTATAAACATCAGTTTAAATAAAAAAAATTTATATGTAATTATCAAACCAACTCATGTTTCTTTAGGTTGTTCCAAAATAGTTCTAACAAACTTGATGAAAAACATTACTAAACTAATTTTTTCCCACTCGCCCATATATTACACTTCGCCTATATTTTCATAAACTGGAGTTGTTTGTCTGCATGAATCAATCGTAAATATGGCCAAACATCATTCGTTGACGCTGCGCCGGTTATTGGCACCTTTCTCTAATTTTCCAGTAAATATGCATTTCAAGCTTGTTTTCCTTATATTAATGTTTTACTATCATTTTCACATATAATCCATAGGTAAGAGGTGTCAAGGGGAAGTCAGAAAAGCTCAAACACGTACAGATGTTCGTTTCACATAGCACTACAAATTTTGACGCTTGGATATGAAGTCTAATTCTGAGTTTAGTTAAAATTAAAAAAAAAGTTTTTGATTAATCAGTAGTGTTAAAATTGATAATGTATAAGATAGTAAGATTTGAGTCGTTAGAAGTAGTCGTGCCTGTCAGATTGTAAGTACACAAACGAAATATTATTTAATTGACAAGTTTTTTAGAAATATTAGTTCAAATTAGGAAGAGAAATAAGATTTCATTGCGATCTGTATAAAACAAATGTTGTTTGAAAAAATAAGCAAATGTGTAAAGTATATAAATATATAATTTTTCTACGTAAAACGCGCCAGAACAAAAGAGTCATCTACGCGCAGAAAAATGAAATGTAATATTTACTTATCAAGAAAGGTAGAGGGTTTCTTGTAACCGTAACAGTACAAACTGATTTTAATAAGGGGATAAAATGTCAAAATCGACTGAACCGAGATGAAAATAGTAGTGGCGTGGACATTACCGAAGGATCGGTTTGCACTTTTAATATACGTTTGTATATTAAATCTAAAAACTCGGTACATGAATGATTCATTAAGAGGCTGCATATTAAATTTCATATAATTTATATTGATCAATTCTTAGAAAAGCCAGATAATTTCACTTTACATAAATTAAAAATAATGTTGGCAGTAATTTTCAATTCTAAATAATAATACATAATATTGGTTCCACTCTCTGAGCTGAGTAGAGATTCGTGGTGGTGGAAACGAGACCTGTGGCTTTTGAGTATTTGCGGCCGGATTTCCCTCGCTGAAGAGGCCTGGATTAAGACACCTAACCTCAAAATAACGGTACTCGTGTTGAAATTCTGAAATTTGCAGCGAATTGTAAAGAAAATTCCACCCGTACGTTGCACTACGTAAAGCGTTTGAAATATTAGATGAAAAATTATTTTTCAAAAATAGTATTTTTTCGGGTTTTTTTCACCTAAATGATATTCGCGATCTTTGTAAGATGCGTCAAGTCACTTGAATACATCAAATATTATTATTACTATTATCTTCTTTTTTAGAAGAATATAATATGTATACGTCTGAATGCTAATGCCTGGTGACGTGGCTAATTCTTAATTCCTTGATGGTTGAATACAGAA
>JAWWLR010000149.1:39164285-39179133 GCA_035041075.1 Acraspis erinacei
TAGATATATATATATATATATATATATATATATATATATAACACATAAGATTTAGAATAAGAATATTATAAAAATAAATCACAATTTTTATTTGTTTAACAGTTTAATAATAATAATTGATATTATCATTTTTGTGTAACTTTTCTTGAATATCGACACGATAACTACATAATATTAATTTGACAAAGATTTTTACCTAAGATTTTAAACTTGATATTATATTTATAGTTAATCAAATGGTTGACAATTACTAATACTTCATTAAGTAATAAATAGTAATATTTAATTATGCAATAAACTAAAATTAATTCGTTTTATTATTCGCATCCTCCTATTTACATAATCATTGAAAGCGTGCTCCAGATTTGAAAGCAGACTTATTACTAGTTTAAAGCATTAATGTCCCTTAACAGCTTCAGATTTCTGATTCGAAAAAGAAACACGAAACTGTTTATGGTAAAATGTCTCGTTTGCAGTTCGTTCGGTCGGTATCTTCATGTTATCGTTTGCAGTAGACTTCACACATGTATAACGCGAAAATGAATTTGCAATTATTCACTTTTATTATTGATTTTACTCAGCATTCTGAGCGGCTCTTCTCAGGGCCAGAATCGGCCCTTTTCAGGGACACCAACCATTTTAAACGAAGGAACACGTAATTTGTTTTAAACGTATAAAAAGCGCTCGTTTCGGGGCTACAAAATATTATTATTAATGTTCTACGTTTTTCTCTAATTTTCTTTTTAATTTAAGTTTTTCACTTTGTAATTACCTCTATAAGACTTCACATTTTTTCTATCACAGGAATTGAGGGCTCATTGAAGACTCTTATAGGAGCTATGGCTCAATTTTTCAAAAACCACCCCTATCATAAAAAACTACCTACAAATTAAATATGCACATATATGAAAATTGAGTCAAAATCAATTTTCCAAAGCCATCACTGGACATTAAAAAACTACCCCTTACTTAAAACTGCTGATGAAGTGCACTAAATGTACACTAATAAAAAAATGAGTACATCAGAATTGAAGGTTAATTTAGGGCTAAAAATTAAATATACACTAATCGGAAAATTGCGTACACCAGAATTGAAGGCTCATTTGAAGCTCTCCAACGGCAGGAAAATAAACCTTCCAAAACCAACCATCGACATTAATAAAAACAACCCCTTATATAATATTGCTGATAATGCGTCTAATTTTATTACTGTGCTGGCATACATACACTTTTTCAACCATGAATTTTAAAAATTCATTTTTCATGGAGTAAACTTTAAAGTTAAAAATTTTTTCTTTCAAAGAACAGCTTTCATCAGGTTCACACTCAGACTCACTTGTTTCCATTATCGACAAATTGTTCGAATCAATTAGAATGGTTTTTTTTGTTTAAATTCAGATTTAAAAAAAAAAAACTAGCATGGAACATTTTTTGAGTACAGTGTTCTTGCCGAAAGCAGATCTTATAGATCCTTCGACAAGGTTTTCCATATCTCAAACTTTTTTCCAGCCATTTTTCCATTTTCTAAAAAAATTTCTGATTTTTTTTGTAAATAAGCTTCAAGAACTGCACTTTCTGCCCAGATCATCAAGATCTAGACAGGTTTCGGGATAACCCGATGCATCGAAAACACTCACCAGGGCGTTGTTAGCCATCTGCGCAAAAGTAAGGCCCTGTGTATCCAGGGCCCTCTGCCGCGTCAGCTCCCTATTTGGGAGGGTTTCAGTGGAGCCTTTTTTCCTCTTTCCCATAGGATGAGCCTGAACAATTGCTCCAGGTGCGGATCAAGCAGCCTCGTTGTCTTGGCTGCTGCTTGAAAGACGCGCCTGGCGCGCTCTCTTCTTCTGAGCGCCGCAACGGCGCTTCTTCCTTACGGAGAGCACCGTTAGCTGCTCTTCGATCGTGACAAAAAAATTGTCATCAACCTCCTTGTTTCTCACCGCTTCCAGTGGATTGCAATACTGCATAAGATTAGTAAGTGTCTCGGTTTCTAATTGGATTTAAATGTCTCCTTTCCTTTTCTCTTTCTTCTCTTAATCAACTATTTCTAAAGCAAATAATTGATCTTTCTAAAAGAAAACATGGAAGAAGTTCGTATGTGGCAATTAGATTTTGAAGCATGGATACAAGCTCACAATCACCATTCAGAGTGATAATGATTCTGATTTCGTAACTCGTGATTTGTTTATATTTCAACTGTATTATAACTTTTCGAGCTCACTAAGTTACTAGGTAAATAATACCGCCGAACTCGCAGATATTCGCTGTTCTGGAGCTGACCATGATCCTGATCTAACCTAACGGAATCAGACATAGTTCACCTTCGAACGTAAATACGCTCCTGTTTTATTACACCTGAGTGAACACCGCACATCCCACACAGCTCCTGTCACTCACAGTCTAGCCGCGTCGTCGATTCTCAAAATGACTATCTACGACTATCTAAGAAATGTAATTAGCTATTAATATTGTATTGTGTTTGTGCACCGACTTTGCATAGAGGTGCGAGTTGCCCTACTTGAAGTAAACTTCTATGGAAACGATATTTCTCTGATTAACTCAGGATTATATAATTATTAAATATATTTGATAATATGTTTGCCTCTACCGTATCAATTTCATTATTTTTCGTGTGCCGTATAAACTACTTACAAGCATATCTGTGATCTAACTTTTTACAAAAAAATATATACATATAAAATTATATACTGTTCTTTGTAATCTTAATATAAACCATACCTGGCAAATTGTTGACAAAAAAAGGATTTCCTACCAATGTTTAATATTCACATCAGTATTAAAATAAAATCAAGTGAAATACATATATAATTTATTTAAAATTATAGATTTTGATGTCTTAATCAATTCAAACACGGCAACTTGGTCATTACAAATTAAAACAATATTTTTGGGGGTACAACAGAACGTCAATATAAGAGCAGTTTGGGGGTTGCCTCGCAATGGCCTTGCTATTAAATCAGTCATTCGAACCGTAAAAATTCTATTGTAAACTGGTGGCGATCCATTGTTACCGCTGCCACACACTGACACGGCTGTGTAACTATGTGGGCCAGCAGTTCTTGGAATTATTAAATCAATTGCTCGTATACAGGCGCTCTTGTGTACTAGTAAAAAGTGTTCTTTCTTATATCGCGAGAAATAAGTAGCTGTTCAGGTTACTAAACATTGTTAAATTTACATGGCAAATATAAACTTTGATAAACACATCAATATTTCAGTGATTTTATTGTATATGTGCTAAAAGCCAGTTTTAAATAAAGGGAATGGCGTAATATGTTACGCCGGTTTAATAGCAGTGTGATAAAAAATTGTCAGTCAAATTTTGTAACACAATCGATTAATATAAAATCAAATCAATGACGTAAACTTGCGCCATGCGTCTGATTCTCTGAAGTAGACTCTAATATCTTTTTAAAATAAAAAATGGTTCTGTGAACATAAGAAATTTCCCCATTCGAACGAAAATTGGAGGAATTTTTTCTGTAAAGTTTTTGGTTTTAAATTCTTACAAATAATTGAAACACAAACGTTTTTGTTTAAATTAGAATTTTGCTTAAATTGTTAAATTGTTAAATCTACAAAATGGTGCCAAAAATTTTGAAAATGATCTAGCATTTTTAGGACCTAAAAAAGTGTGCTAAAGATTGATTTGATTCGTTCATTTTTGCGAGAGTTATCGTGTTTACGGAAAAGGGGATGGACGGACAGACGTCATAAAAAGCTATCGTAAAAACTTGATCTTCAGATTCAGGGGTCTCAACACGTGAAGATCCGTTGAAGAACTGTCGTGTAAAGCTTGGGACAATACTAATACTTTCTCAGTCAGAAATAATGAGAATGTTAAAAATAAATGAATTTTTTAAAGAACGACACAAGGTACCAGAAAATTTTAGTACACCAAATTTTTCTTCTGAATTATATCTAAAAAATTTCTAAGAAGTTTTTTAAGCTAGAATGCGTATTTTTTGTTTAAATCGTAAAAATTAATATTGAAAAAAATTCAAATACGAAGAAAACATACAAGAGGCAATAAAACGTTTAATAACAAAATTGTTTTTTATAGTTTTAATTATAAAACAAGACTATGAAAATACAAAGTGGGACGCTCGTCGGGGGGGCTAAAGCCTCGCACTCTGAAAGAGCCTCGGTGGCCCATGCGGTGAACACTAGCCTAGCAAGGGAGTTGTTCACTTTCGGATAGTCGTGGGACCGGTAAGGTTCTCTAAGTACTTAAGGCTGTTGCTCTTGGTGGTTCGGAACCCACCTGAAAATGTAGGTCCCCCTCCCACCACCAAGTAAGCGTGTGGAGGATGTGTAAAGGAATAGGGAAGAAGGTGCAAGAAAAATGTAAACCCTTAGGGAAGACATTAGAAGCTTCCACATTAGACTATGAAAATACATTAGTTTCAATATCAATTCATATTACGAATTTGAATAATTTAAATTTAAAGAAATGATAGGGGAGACCGGGCCGAGATGATCATAATCATATTTTTTAGTCAAATATTTGCAATCTATAGTAGTTTAAAAAATGTAAATGGTTCTATAAACTCTATGATTTTTCGTGTATCAATTTCATGAAAGACGAAATGTAACAAAAATAGTAATTTCGATAAAAATATGAAAATTATAAATTGTGCACATATTTCATCTCGCCCCATGTTCTGGGACGAGAAGAGATACAGTCGAGCCTCTCAATAGGGCGCCTCTCGGGGTTGTAGGGAAAATTGTTCTCGGAAGCGCGCTATCCCCACTATCATCCTCCACACCTCGAGACTTTTGCATGATCTGCCTCTTAATAAGGCGCCCATCGCTGCATATCATATTTGTGGTACGGTACGAGCCATATACATTAGTTTGGTCTAAAAATGCATTGCAATATTTTTTTCATAGCACCTCTATTGAAAATTCGAGTTTCGATACCTCTCGAGCGGTTTGAAACACGGTGTTTGCATCCCTAGGTTTGGAATATATTGTCTTCGAATTTTGGTACGCGTTTCATCAGAGTTTCAACTTTAGGGTACACAGGTAGGTAGGTAGGGTTTACAGGTACCTGAACTCCAATTTTCAATAGATTTGCTATGCAAAATAATATGCATTACTAGCAATGTAACACAACGATCGCAACTCGTGTGAACGCAGTCCTAGCTTCACCCGGGCAGCAAACTTGACACTCGTTGCAATCGCTGTGTTTTATCTCTTGTAATGCAAAATACTATTTGACTCTAGAAGGCAAGTCACACCAAAAAAGGTTCCATTTCCATTTAATTGACATGGGGAAATCTACCCAACTATGATCCAAGAATAAAAAACTAGACTTTTACGTATTATTGTTAATTTTCAGCAATTTCTCACGTGTTTTTCATAAATTAATTACCATTGGACAATTTGAATATCTCCCATGATCTTTTAAAGAATTTTTAATTGTTTAAATAAATGTAACTTATTTTAACATTTATTTATTCTCAAAAAATAAAGAATATCGTATTTTCTAAATGAAATGTTGGTCATTTGTGGAGTAGTAAATTTGGTTAAAAACATTATGTACCTAATTATTTAAACGATTAATTAATTGTTTATTTTAAAATTTCTAAACATTGAGCTAAAAGTGTCTACTTTTGTCTAAAATTGGTATCCTATGCAACTTTTTGTTAAACAATTACATAATTTTTCTACATGCCTTCTAATTTTTAAAAAATTTCTATTTTTTTAAACAAGTTTTATTTGCTCAAGCAGTTTTTTTCGATAACTTTAAAAAATAATAAAAAATGGAATACATAGAATTATTTTTCTGACTATATAGTGTATAGAAAGAATTTGTTAAGAATTTTTGAATTGCTTGAACAAATCTAATTTTTTATGATCGATTATTTTTTCAAAAATATTTTAAAATCGTATTTGCTTTAATAAGTATAATATTTAATGATTTCCAAGAGTAAATTCTGTTAAAAGCGTCATGTCATTTTTTAAACAATTGTTATTCTTAATCCACCCATACTCACTTGGAAGCAAATTTGATTAAAAAACAATTATTATTTGTATAAACAATGACCTAAAGCTTTTAGCAGAAATTACTACTCCTCAAAATCATCCTATATCATGCTTAATTCATGAAATACGATTTTAAAAATATTTTTAGAACAAAATATTTGTTTAAACAAATTCTGTTTGTTTAAAAAAGTAAAAAATGGTTAGTATATTCTTTCCGTACACTATAAAATCAGAAAAATAATTGTATTTGTTCCATTTTATATTACGTTTTAGATATTTTCGAAAGAAAGCAAATTAAATTTTTTTAAACAAATTAGTTAAAAATTAGAAGAAATGTCCTGTTTTTGAATATGACACTTTCATGCTGTTATTTTCAATGCAAAACAAACGATTCTGGGATCCCACCAGAGGTCTCATTTCAGTACCACTCGAGACTACTTTTTCTGTGTCTTATTGTAAATACCTAAACTAGCCCTGAAATAATAAATTTCTTTTAGTGCAATTAGTCATTGCTCTCTACGTGTATACAATTTTTCGATGACCCACCCATCCAGGTCGTTCCGCTGGATCCGTGTCTGAGGAGTTAATAATAAGGTGAGTATTTAAATAAACAAAGACCTTAATATTAGAACCACTATTCAGGCCCCAAAGGTGTGTTATTGTGAACTAATCAGAACATAATTTATATAAAAATCAACTGACCACGCTGGAAACCACCATCTGTTTCAGTCCAAAAAGCGTCGTAACTTTCCATATGCATATGTGGGCGTCCGCGTAAAAGGGTCTATATGACGGGTGCTGGTTTAGGAGAAAATCAAATTTCTCTAAGTCGATTTCCAAATTACTATTTTAAAGTTTAAGTAGACGATGACACAAGTACCAATACTCAATCTACTGGCATTATACTAAACTTTTAGAAGCAACTAAGGTAGATATATTTTATATTCGGAGGAAAATTATAACACGTGCACTTATGGTACTCGCCAAACTTAGATGCGTTTTTCTCAAAAAACGGGTTTTCGAAGTTCTAACTTCAAAAATTCTTCGGCTATATGGCCCCATGCGTAACTCCATACCGGAAATAAGACCCTTTCGCATGCGGACGCCCAGATATACATAACCATAGAAAGAGTAGAAAGGTGAAATTATCCACATTATGTGGTAAAGTTTAACTATCAAGGTTTATTATTAACTTTGGGGAAAAGCTTATTGCACACCCACTTTTACTGTTTTCACTAGGTTTCGATTTTGTATTCATGTAGATAATGTAGTCATCGAGATGAGTATGTGATCACATATATAGTAATGCTAAGCCGAAGAACTCTGTTCTCGCGGGAAGGATCTGCTGTTATCCCAGCGGAACATGCACGTTGTGTCTCACACATATGAATTAGTGTGCATGTTCGCTAGTAGGTAAACGAGCTTTTGAATATTCAAGATTGCCAAGCATGCCCCACGTTAGAATTCTCGAAATTACATTCATTCGAGTTGAAAATTACATTTGGGATTCGGACGTAAGTGAGTCTGATATGAAGTCGTCAATTAAATTTTCGGGCGAACATGAGTTTCACCGAGTTATCCGAATGTATATTTCAGAATTTAAAAATCCACAAAGGAATATTCAAGAAAGTGAGCTTTCGTAGTATTATGAAATCCTATAAAAATTTTCTGTTCAACAATGAGGCCAAGCAGGCTGCACGTTTCTGCGAGAAAGGGTTTCGAAGAAAATTGAAATCTATTATGATTTAAATTTAAATCAAATTTGAAGGTGCATAATAATCCTTCCATTGACCCCTTCCCCTTGGCATTTCACTAAACCACTCACCACCATACTCCTTGTCATCGCCCCTTTCCTTTATATTCTCCTCCCCTCTCCGTTCTCTCCCATAACCCTTTTCATAGAACCTTCTTCTCACCCTTTCTCCTTTCATCTTCTTCAGTATCTTCTTGGCTTCTCCGCCTACTACTCATCTCGTGATACCATCGCCGCTCATATCATCCCTTCTATCCAACATATTCCCATATATCTATATTCCCTGCAACATCTTTCTCTTAACCAACCCTCTATAGTGAAATAACAACCCAGAGTAACGATTGCTAAGAGAGCTTTTATTCTCAAAACGCACCATTGTTATTCGTAAGCTGCCTAAATATTTGATCTCGACTGCTTTATAAATTATAAATATTCATACAAAATTGGAGCATCGATTCATCGAATCCGTTAGGGAAGAAGATTATTCAGTACCTCAATGTCACATACTTCAGGATGAATGATACATATAATTGAACAACGTCGAGAGCTGTACGCCAGAATTATGTGGGTATAATATAATAACCCAATTTATATTTCACGTAATAGAGATTTCGATATCTGCGACGGTCATTTCTGTGATGTACTTCAGTCCTGATAATTAGGTCAATGCGCTAATTCGATTTGGTGATTACGGTCGCTACCGTATTTGTCGAATAATGGCAAACAGCTAAGAAGTATTCAAGCATTATCTGAGACATTCGAAGTTGGTTTATTATTCTTGCCAAGAAGTATAAAATATATGATAATTTTATTTAAATATAAATAAGGAAATGAAGAAGTCACAACAATATTCTTCGTTGAGGAAGGCTTTCTATCTTTAAAAAAGTTATTCTGTTCCTTTCATATCCAAATGTATTTATGCATTTTATGTATATAATGTATACATTTTTCCTCTTCGCCTACTCTTGTCTTTTCCCATAATTCCTTTTTCATATATCTGTTATCCCTTTACCACCATAACTTATTTTCCTCTCCCTCTCAATTTTCTATATTCAAAAGTATTTAAAATAGATGTTTAAAGATTCAAACGCATATGATTATAAAATCATCCTCTAATTTGAAACATATGCGAATATTTTATTTACTTCTTCTACATTTTATATTAATGACTGGAATATTTTTCGTATACAATTATTAGAAGTCTCTTAAATTTAGAAGCAATTTCAGTAATTTAAAATATAAACTGTATTTGAAGAATATAAACGAGTAGTATAACTTTGAAAGTTTCATATAGCCCGGTTTCGACATAAAGTTAATTATTTTATTACGGAAGGACGATATCTACATGCGACTCGTTATTCATTATAGACCTCTTCCATCTGGTGTTTCATCCACGTTCGCGGATATCGCGTAGAAATGCTAACTCTGCACCGACGGCATATAATATTATTTAAAACATCAACTGCTTTGACAACTTTTTGACTTATATAAACTTTTGAACTAGTATAAAAATGTGATAATCTTTCTTTATATAAATTGGTTAAAAATAATGACTGCCTGCATAGCCAAAAGTTCACTTAGGATGAAAATAGATATTGATTCACGAATCTACGATTTAAAAAATGTTAAAATTTTTTTTGACTTGACTGTTAGAAATTGCTGTATTAAGTTTAATACACATCTATTGGAAGTTTTTTCAGATACGTATATAAAATTTAAGATACTACCAAATTTGAAAGTTAAAATACACATCTGAAATTTAATGCAAATGTGTATTAAATTCAATATACATGTATAGTAATTTTGATACGCATGTGCATTAAGTTTTATACACATCTATAATAATTTTACAGCGAAGCCTATGATTATTTTTGGGTACAGATTTCAAATTATACCAAAAATTAATTTTTAAAATAATTTATTTAGTTTAAATAAATAAATAAATATATATATACACACACATACATACACACGCATATATATATATACATATATATATATATATGTATATATATACACACACACATATATATATATATATATATACGTGTGTGTGTGTGTGTATAAACTATATTACAAATAAGTTTGTGAATGGGTTGAGTTGTTCTGCGAAGTTGAAGACAGTGAAATTAATTAGAAATCTTATTTATCAATCAACAAATATAGAACTTTCATCTATCGAAGTACATACGCTATCAGGGAATGACTACAATATAAATATCTTCAGAATTTAACCAAATTAACTTACCTTTTCACTCAAACAAGCGACTGGCAACTCTTTGTTTCTATTTATAATTTATTATTGAGTAATAAGTAATAATTAGTTGTCATACGATCAGATGCGATGCTTGCTGGACTGCTGGAATCAGCAGACTTGTAAAAGGCGGCAGCGTTGCGCGACGAATACGCTAGCGCTTAGGTTTCATACACATGGGTATTATTTCAGTTTTCATATACAAACATATTAATTTTGGTATACATAGCAAATAAGTTTAATATCAATATTTCGTAAGTTAATTTTAATTTACAAATGCATTACTTTTCAAATACACTTTCTGTATTAACATGTATTAAATTTCATAAAATTTTTAACAGTGTGTAGCTCATTATTTCGCCAATCAATTTTTAATTAATTCGATTTTTTAATTGTAAGATTAAAAATACTTTTATAGCAAATAAAATAGTGCTTTCAGGAAGTATTTTCTTCACCATGAGATTATAGGTTTAGCGACTTTAAACTCGTACTCTTGACTCTGAAAGTGGAACGCTTGTTCCATACAATTGCAATGACAATGAGGGCTAGTATGCATTTTCAGGGTCGGCTACGTATGAAAAAGAGAATAGTTTTAAGCGAATTTAATTATTCTACAAATCTACTAATCTTCGTTCTAAGAAAATCCATTTTAGAAGGTAAATGGGAAAGTAGGGAAGGAACAAGCAATCTAACAGCTAAGAGTGTTGATCATCTCTTTCACCGCGTGTTGGCATGCTTGAAAATTTCCTTCCAATACGCAAAACAGCGAGAGCTTATATTCTCAATTTTCATTTGGAACTGAAACTAAAACATAAAATATGTAAATTTAAAAAAAAAAAAATAATATAAGTAATCTTATGTGAAAACTATAAAAATTTGTTTCTATCATCTTTGATACTTTTAATTCTTTCAACAGGGCGTTAAACCGATAATTCCGATTATATGACGCCATGAACTACTGAATTCATTTAAATAAGGTTTACAGTTTTCTCAAATTCAAAATTTACCTTAAACGTACCTGCTAAACTGGAGTTGTTTTACACTAATTTCTTTTTATATAAAAAAAAGAATTCTGAAAAACTGTGAAAACTACTTAAATTGAAGGCTTGGACCAAAGAATCGATACCAAATCATTTTTCATAGAGTGGGAGAACCACTAAATGTTACTCTAATATTAGCAGTCAGCAGTAATGGAATGTGCAATACCTATCCACCATTTTATACCATTTTTATGGTTTCTAAGGCGGAATAACTCCATAAAAATGGCCAATGGAAATCCTACCTCTCCCCTTTTTGTATACATCTTCCATATGTCTTATCCCCTCTCTCTTTCTAACCACTTTTTCCTCCTTACATACTCTGCCCAATCATCCCTAGTCCATATACGCTTCACCTTTTTCCACCATAGATACCTCTCACCTCTTTTTCTCTCTGAATTTAAACCACTCGCGTTTCTCATGTTTTCTTTTACATTCCTCAATGCGCTCTCCCACAGCTCTCATAACGTTTATCTCACATATCCCACTACCCCCACCACTCTGATAACATCTAATCACCAACCCCTTTAATCCGCCATTGCACTGAGAGCAGCGAAAGTAGTAGGGGCAACAGGGGAAAGGTATTCATATGAGCGAAGGAGGATAGGGTTTACCTTAAGGTGAAACGTTCCAATTCAAGGATTTCAAATTAGAATTCCTGAAAATGAAGTGTTTAGAATTGGTCAAAACTAAAATGGTATTTTCAAAATATTTAGAATTTAAAAATGAATAACCTTAGTGTCCTCTAATTTGCACAATTAAAACTTAAATATTGTTTGAATAAAAATGTTATGCAACTGAAACTATGTGGGCTGTGAAAGTATTACGTAACACCTTGAAAGAGTGAACGGCCCCTGTATGTACACTAAAATCAAACTTACATGAATCAAAGCAAATTTCTTTCATTCAAAGAAATGGTAGAGCATAATACCGAAGAAACATTTCTTTGGTTAAAAAAATAATGCAATCATAATTATTATAATTTACAGTAATATTTTTATTTTCCTGGAGTAAATAAAAAATTTCAAGCACGGCCAGTGTTTAGGAAAAATAATCACCACCAATAACCACATATTTTCAGAATATAACTGTATTTGGTAAAAATGTGCGGCTAACTTATAAATTAGCCATCATTAACTTATAAGAACCAGTTTGTCTAGGGAGATCATACGCTCGGTGCGTCTGTTCGTATTTTTCCTGAACTATTCGGTACAAATACTAATGAAAAATATATATTTTCTAACGAATTGTGTATGAAGTTACTTCAAAAATATATTTCTTTGCTTGAAGGAAATTTGTATTTGTTACAGATCACTTAATTTTAATTATCAAAGGAAACACTTCTTTTGAGTAAATTAATTAATGCTCAAGTAACTAAACTACATCATTCGACAAATGAATTTTTCTATTGGAATAATAATACCATCTCTTATGTGACACAAATATCTCACGCATCGATGAATTACTCATTTCAAACAGAATTTTTTTTAATCAAAAGGCATAAAACGGTTAAAGTAAAAAAATCCCAGACTCAAGTTCCATACTTATATGGCTGCTTAAAAATAAAAATAAAATAAATCGAAAATTCCTTTTCCAAAAATCGGTTGAGGCTTAAGTTCTTGAGGTACAAAAGATCTAAGCTGGACCAATCAAGAGCGTGGTATAAACAGTCGCGCGTGTGTGATCGGGAGTACCATTTAGTGTAGTGACCGCTGTTCTCCCGTCGCTAATCCCACCTCGACGCTCTCTCAATAACACTACGCTGGATTTCCGCTCACGTAGGCATGTGTATGTATACCGCGCTCCTGATTGGCCCAGCCTAAATATTTTATAACTCAAGAACTAAAACTTCAACTGACTTTTTGGAAAAAGAATATTCGAGTTTTTTTTTTTAAGTTGTATACAGATATATAAGTCCGGACACTTGGGTCTGGGACACCCTGTATATATCTATTATAAATATATTATATATTTTTACTGAATTAATTTACGACTTTGTTGTCTTTAAACAATATTCAGCACAATTAAGTAAAAGGTTTTCTTGGCTGAAAGAAATTCGATTGAAGAAGTGAATTTCTTTGAAGCCATACATTTGTTCAAATCTGCAGCTTATTTCAATCCTAAAACAGCGCTCAAATTACAAAAGAATTTTCCTTTTATGATTGAAAAAATCTTTCAGGTTCTACATTTTTAATACAAAAAGCAAAATATGAATTTCATGATCCAGCCTAATAAACCTCGGGTTATTCTGAAGCTTCTGTTAATCCGTTTGCATTGATCTTATAAAACTCAGACGTGAGCGATATTTCCTTTACTAAAGTTTGAGTTGATTTAGAAATCCTCTCTTTGATGCCTCTTCCGACTACTGAGCCCAATTTGGGAGTAGACGGAGATCCCTCTTTACGTAAGCGTTTGAGTGACGGATCGTCAAAGGACAATCCCGTTCCCCTCCGCCTACATTTGTCCACTTCTAAAAGCACGGGTGAACACCGAACATATGCCTCATAAATCAAGAAATCGAGCAACATTCAACACTGGATTTTGTGTACGACGAAATGGCGTTAATGTTGTCAGTAGACGCTGATACACGTACACGAAATGGGCAGATGAACAGAGATAAATATAAAGAAATATACGAGGGGATGTTTTGTGGCGGATGCTGTAAGTCGGGCAATGTGATCGATATAGAGGGGAATCAGCGGACTGTGGCCTCTCAAGGGAATGACGAGGGGGTGAAAAGTTGGTTCAATATAAGAGTTGCAAAGTATACCGACTTGGAGTCAATCTATGGCCATAAGAAACTCTGACGAGTTTCAACTGAGGACAATATTGATCTAGAAGCTGATTTTAAGTCTTTTTTTAACCATTAGGAAATGGGATTTGTTTGGCCATTAGTGGTAGATCTGTTTAAAAAATTGGAAATAGCATTTTTATTGAGATAGAAATTTAATGGAAATAAAAATGTTGATTTTTGATCTATAAGTAATGTTTCCACTTTGCTCGGCGTGGCAAAAAATCTGTCATTAGTCAGGATCCAGGCTAGACGATTTGAGCTTTAAATTAGTGCGGTTCGGTCGTTCTAGTCTCGCTTCTATAATTAGTACTAGCATAATATGTGCACGCTATAGCGCCTGTGTAACACAGTTCTATCACGTAATATAATAAAATGAAATAGGATAAAGAAATAAGTTCAATAATAACACGTATTTTTCTATTTAATAATATTGACATTAGGTGATAGTAAGACTTTCACCCAGAGTGGCTTTTGAATTCCAAGGTGGAATTAATCAAATTCTTTTTTTGTGTGCATATAGATCACTATTTATCTCATAATTGAATTAAGTTTCTTTAAATGGAATTTAATTAGATTTACGTAACCATTACTCCCATTTCTGAAAGATTTACTACTTCTTATGATCCAGAGGGAATTTTTTAGAAAGTATTGATGTTCGGTTTGAGTGAAAGTGTGGATTTGACCGAGTGTGATCTATAAGTATAAATCTGTACCAATTATTCCTTAATTATGTTTTCCGTTCTAACTTCTTTCTCTGGATTCCACTTAGTCATTTTCTTAACAGCCTGGAGATTTAAAACAACCTAAGATCAACTGTAGAAGCACGTCAAATTCACGCTGTAGTAAGGGAAGGGGATAGACGATGAGAAGCAGGGAGAGATTTTTTGAAGGGGTATGAAAGATGGAATTTGTTTAATAAAATACACTGACGTTTCTATCAGTGCTGCATTTTGTTTTGTGATTCAACAATTAAATTTTGTTACAAATTCATTCATCTT
>JAWWLR010000149.1:39186567-39203199 GCA_035041075.1 Acraspis erinacei
CTCATCTATCTTCCCGTCCCTAGTAAATAAGCTACCAAGGTATACGAATTTCTCAACTTGTTCAATTCTTTCATCATAACGTCCAATAATCAAGTTAATGAGCAGAATTCCTGAAAACGAAATCAAGAATCCCATTGCAATCTGAAAAAATTCCTCATCTTCCCTAAAAAAGAAAAGAAAAAGAACTTCTCCCTTTGGAAAAAAACAAAAAAGAGGAAATAAAAATGAGAAGTCAACCAACCAAATCCCCTTCCTTCTCTTTTTTTAAAACAAATTTTCAAATATAAATAATCGAGATTTTATCGAATTAGTCAGATGAGATTAGAACTGGATAAAGATTAACAATCTGATGCCTCGAGAAACGATCGATACGAGACTATCATCTCGTTCGAGTAAAGCTTTGTCGACAAAGCTGTGTGTTGAAGTTTTAATTTCATCTGTCACTTAATTAATGAATGATATTTTTAATATTCAGAGTGTTGTTTGTCATTGAACCTGAAACCAATATGTTTAAAAATTTTATATTCTTCAAAGACCTAAAAATCTTAGAAATAGTAAGGAAATTTGACAGTTATTAACGCCAGTGAACTTAAGAGCATCTTTTTAAAGAAAAAATTATTGCAAACTCCTAAAGCAACCTTCGAAGGTACTTCGAACATTTCTGAATCAATTGCCGTTATGAAATTTCAACATATAATAAGTTTTTTTTACATCCATATACAACCGTATTATTTTCAGTTATAATTAAGGTAATTAAGTAATTTAAATTTAAGGCAGTTATTAACACGATTTGTAATTATTTGCAAAATTTGAAAACGTTTTTTTCTTTATGAAAATTGAGATCTTTGAAGACAATTTTTCTATTGGGAATCAAATGGATCGTTCTCGTCTTTCCTTAAGATAGGTTAAAGAAGTACGACACTGGACAAAGCTGGAATGAAGGACAGAGAAAAGAAACTCATAAAAATTGTTACCGATAGTCTAAATAACTGCTTCAAAATAAAATAAAATAATTATCCTAATTATAAGCACAAATAATATGGTTGTATATTAATGTAAACGACATTTTTTAGAAATATTTTGATAATTTTCCAACTGCAATTGGTTGAGATACGTTTAAATTATTACATTTCATGATTTTTAAATGATTTTTCCTATTATAATTTCCATGAAAAACTATACTCCAAATTTCAGTGTTACTAAAACCTGTCTAATTTCTTCACTTTTCATAAGGTTATTAGGTCTGTAAACCATACCAAACTTTCTGACTAATTAATTTGAAGCTCATGAACGTAATACACTTTGACCCTTCAAATGATTATTTGATGGGTTTCAGTACAGAACAAGTTAACCAAGAAAATTGAAATTTTTTAGGAGAACACAATAACATCCTGTAAAATCAAAATCACCATTTGAAGATAAAACAAAACTTTAATTCCGAGCTGAAGCATTTCTAAATGAACGGCAAAGAAGTATAATTAAAAACAAAATCATCCATTTTCAAAAAATAGAATGTGGAAGTTTACAATCTTAAAGTGACAGGAATCTAAAATTTGGAAGTGGGTCGGTACTGGTTTAGAGTTTATTCGAGAAAAGCGTTCTTACGTCGAAGTATTTTATTGTTGAAATTTATTAGTGATATTATTGCTAAAAATGTGTACTACCCTTTACATTAATCATTTCTTAGGTAAACCATTTTTTCAGCAAGACAAATTTTTTTCATGATAATTCCAACATTTTAATTTTTGGGTAAACAACTCAGTAAACAACTAAGTTAAATTTTGGATCAAATTTACTTAATAGTGATGAAGAAACCGAAATTGGTCGAAAGAATGCATCCTATTAAAATTTATAACAGCCTTTGTTGTAGAAATTTTAATTCTAAGCAAGTTGGTACTCTTTTATATTTACCACTTTTTTTTTGCAGTTTACGCAAAAAAGGAAATCTTTGGATTTTTGAGAAAAAAGTCAACAATCCTTTCTAAACAAAAAGACAAATTTGAAAGAATCGAATTGTTTAGAAAATCCATCTTTAATATTTCAGAAAAATTGCAGCCACCTGCCATTTTCTCACTGTTATATTTGTTTATATTTCCTTTGTATCATTCGCTAGATCCAGAATTCCCCCATCATGTAAAAAATAGACATAAAGACATATGTTATCAATGAAAAAATACAGCATTTCATATAAAAACTGTCCTTTTTTTGATAGATTTTGACAATGGGAAGGTTAACTTTAATAGCTCGTAATTCTCAAGACAAATTCATTTCGGCCAAACTATAAAATACATGTGTTTGTTTTTTTTATTGTAAAAAAATATATTTAATGGCCAATTTATTTTGACCCTGCGTCAGTAGTAAAACTAACAAAATTTAAAGAATAAAATACTTCGACATAAGAACGCTGTTTTTGAAAAAACTCCGAACCATCACCTTCTTCAGACAAATTCCGAACAAATATCTTCTTCAGAAGCAGATTCGGAAGGAAAACCTTCTTGGAACAAACTCCGACACATCTCCCTCTGCAACCAGATGCGGAACGAATACCTTCCCCTCAGGCGTCGATAGAACAGTGCTTCGCAACGATACTAGGAGTTATTCAAAGAAAAAAATCTTTTTCCAGAATAAGGGATCTTACACCATAGCTCAATTTATAAAAAAAGATAGTTAAAAAGAACTTTGGTGTTTAGATCGTAATGAGAAAAAATGATAGATGACCAGGAGGGAGGAGAGGACAGGGTAACAGCCTGATTCTGAATCACGACTTTTCTAACTATCTTTTCTTTGATTGATTGAGCCATGGTGTAATCCCTGAATACTTGTTTGAGTTCATATAAACTTTCTAATGCAGCAAAATATTCCAGAATACTCATTGCAGGCACCCAGGCGAATATATTACAAGTAAAACTTAGAATAGGATTAAGGCAATTTGCCATACATTTTTCAACTTAAAATTACCTTTTTGATTAAAAAATGAACCATTTATATTAAATACATTTTTCAGGAGATAAAAACCCTTTTGCAGTTTCAATTTGTTTCTTTAATAAAAATGGTTTATTTTGAATGCTTGCTGCATCCAAAATTTATTATAGATTTTCATTTCCAAGAAAAGAAATTTTTTAGAACACATGCATGATTGTAGCCCTTTCCAATGCATATGCAGATGGACTGAAGTTTTAGTTCTCAATCTTTAGTGAAAAATACTTGTTACTCCCTGGAAAGTAAAAGTAACGCTAGAAATGAATCAAGAAAATTTTACATGCATGAGCTCACATTTTGGGCTTGCAAATTTAAAAAAAAATGTGGACACTTTAAATTTCCATAAATTGCCGTATAAGTAAATATCAAAAGCATCCAAACATTTTTCGAAATTTCTTAAATTTTGTAAGTTTTTGGTAAATGTATACATTTTATTACAAGAAATTTATAAAAATGTAAAGTATCCAAAAATATCCAAAATTTATGGAAAGTGATCAGTTGATCATGTTGACAGATTGGACAAACTCGAAGCGATAAGTTACGATAAATCACCAACAAATTACTATTATTTACCATAAATTGCCGTAAATTACTGAACATTTCTGAGAATTTTTTGACTGAAATTCCTCCAATTAAACAAAAATTTCAAAACTCTTCGAAATTAAATCAAAGTTTCGCAATTCATCAATTTTCCGTAAATCTCCTCAATTAACCCATTAATGCCTGAATAACAAAAAATTGTAAAGCAAGTTTGAAGTCATAGATTTTGATAAAGTCGTTGTACATTTCCTTTGGGAAAATTTTTCCATACGTATTAAGGGTCGCTCGACACGATCCAAACATTTCAAAAAGTCAAAAAGAAAATTATTTTTTGGAAATTTTAAGTAAAAAATGCATTTGTTCAGTGCCTTTTTTGGGAAAAGATCGACTCTATGCGCAAAAATGATTCTATTATGCTCAGAATAGCACGAAACGTGTTATTGGAACTTATACTAGCAAAATATGGAGGATTTTTTTTCAATATCAGGTTGCAAAAAATGGCAACACTTGTGAATTATTTTTCATGCAGATGTATAGATGTTGTTTCAGCTTACTTTTTTTGCTCTCTCTGAATTGAATTATTCCTGAATTATTCCTGAAAAAAATGTTTAGGTATTTCAGTTAGAATTCTTGCTATCCCAGTTAGAAATTATTGCTGGATTTCGTTTTCCTAAATAGTTAGCTGAATTGAACAGATTTTTTTTGCAGACAAAATATAGGTACTGGACCTAGAAAATTTAGATGTCATGTCTATATTTCTATTGCGAAAGAAGTATAGTTGTCACACCTAATTAGGTTCAGCTAGACATTCTAGGTGAAAAATAGAGCTAAACTTTACAGCCTATCCAGCTGCGTTTTCTGGCTGAAGTGCTTATAATTTTTCTATTACATGACTTAACAATTAAAAATCTTATTGAAAATAACAAGTTAAAATCAATACATATCAATAGTTACAATAGGGCGTATCGAAAACTTCAATATAATTCTCGAGGTTCCAGTTGATCAACACATCTCTTATTTCCTTAATCGTTTCCATCATTGTCGTTGAATTACTGTTTAGATTCATTTTTTAACTCTCAAAATCTACAAGACACGAAGAACAAGCATCTTGCATTTACGGAATCGGGCGTTAGTGTTGTGCGAACTAATGCAAGGCGGTAATTATAGCCATAAAAATGATGTTACAATTATTTTATGTTAGAATTTTTAATAGATAATAAATATTGTTATCAAAAAATTAATAAAAATTACTTTGAGTTCATGTTTACTTGAAAATATAAGTTTCTAATGTTACAATACTCGTATTGCCACAGAATCCAAATTTTCTAGGTGGAGCAATATAGCTGCTGCGTCTAAACGGATTAGCTATACGAACAAACTAGTTCTAGGAAATATGCTGTTTGATCGTGACTGCTAGAATGTTTAGCAAATGAGGATAGAATTATCTCCCAAATTTTCTGTCTGCAATAGACAGACGGTTTATATATCTTAGCTATCTAGTTTGCAGTTCTACCTAAACTTTATTGCCAATTCAGCTATATCTCCCCAGCAATATATTTCTAGCTGCAACAGCTATACCATTTTTTTCAGTTTAATAGTTTTTTGGGATGCTGATCATGAATTTGCTATCAGATTTGCAAAATTCAAAATTGCGGATCCAAGATGCCGGACTAATTTTTTTAGAAAATTCCCATTTTTGTATCAAAATCTGTATACAAGGCTTCTCGGGTTCGCTGATCGCACATTCGCGAACAGATTCGCGAAATTCAAAATAGAGTGGGTCAAAAATTGAGCATATGCGATCAGATTTGCAATATTCGAAGTGGCATATCCAATATGATGATCTGCAATGAAAATTTCATGAAATTTTTTCGAGATGCATACTTTACAAATCTGTGATATCTAATCCGCATCAATCCGAATCGATCATCGATATATCGATGATCGATTCACCAATGAATTGCCTTTTGCCATTATATGAAACGTTGCCCGATTCCCACCACGTGGAGATAGACGGTTGTCGACAATATATTTTTTTCTTTCCTTTTTTTTGTATTTTTTGTATTTTTATGATTTTTTCCGTGAGTTCTATATTCTGCATACGTCATTTTATCTAAGGTAAATGAGCTTACGTGAAACAATTTGAACAAAAATATTTACCTCTACGTGGTGAGAATCGGGAAACATTTCATATAATGAAATTTTCCATTCCGTTTCAGCATATTGGATATGCCACTTCGAATATTGCAAAACTGATCCAAAATGCTCAATTTTTGACCCAAAAAATATTGTGTACAATTTATGCCTGCAAAAAAGGAACATGTCTCGGAAGTCTGTCGACCATATTGGGTCCCCTATTTTGAATTTCGCGAATCTGATTTCGAATTCGCGATCCTTAATGACCCTCCTCCTTTCCCCATGTGAGCTATTCACAAGCTTCATATTTTTGCGATTTTTGCTGATTTTGAATAGGCAAGAGAACCTAACGGTGCCTCTGCAGCTACCAGAAGATAGCTCGTACCGCGCACTCTCCGCTCCTGACGAACTAGGTCAGCAAACGCTGGCCCCTTTGCACGGCTGCCAGTCTTGCTCGGCACGGGCGACGGAACAGTGCGTTAGGGGTGAGTGATTCCTCGTGCTGGTTCGTGGAATAGTTTCGCGCGCTGAACGTGCGCATTTCCGATTTACCTTGTGCGCGACTGTTCACTTATTATTCCCTCGCTAAGTTATTTGTTTTCTATTAAAATAATAACCTCCCTCAATGAACGCGATCTGAATAGTATATTATATTGCGATTACTGCCGTAGGATTATCTTCGGACGAAGATTCTGTGATGAGTGGTAGCACCACTTTTACGGTAATTGTAGTGTAATGAAAATGAATTAATGGTTACTGAGACTAGTAACAATTACGATCGTAGAGCCCCGCGGTTCTCGCGAATACGTATTTTTATTACGTACTAGGCAGACTTTTTTTAATTAATCAGAAATCACTGCTTCGTAAATTACTCGCGCGATTTAAATTAAATACATAAATAGTAATCAATAAGAAAAGTTCTTAAAATATATCCTTTAGAGAAGGTAACAATACTGCTTAAAATAGGCTATATACAGCTTCATATAGTTTTGTATTTGTTCATCTAATTGGTTGCATATCATTTGAGCTTATTTTTTATGGTGGCATCGTGCACTTTTTAATAGCCTCTAGTAACCTTCATGGTTCCATAATCGACATCCAATTGAACAAAATGCAGAAAATCTTTATTAAAAAGCCGATATCAGCCCTAAAGGATTCGTCAGCGAAAATGTGATATTCATTAAATTTTGGAAGCGTAGATCCTGCTTAAACTTTTCTCCCGGAATTTTAGTGCCAAACAGCTCAGAAGGGTGGTATAGAATTCTCGTGTGGCTCGAGGCGAGTTTCATCCCTCGTTATTATCGAAAAACTTTTTAGGAGGGAGAGAAACAGACAGAATATAAATTTAAATCCTCAATATGTTGGGTCCGTCGTTTCATCACATTACAATCTTGGATCGAGCTTTTGCATCTTCGTTCCTCTTTAATCGTACGAAAATATAGTTTATTAACCTTGTTTCAAAATTTCATTCTAATTTGTCTACGCAAATCTAATAAATACCAAAAATATAAGTATTCTCATACAGTTTAAGGAATTTTCATATTGTAGACTTTAATTGATATTCTTTCTTTTTGATCTTTTTTAAATTATACGGCATTTATCACAAAATAGAAAATAATTGACATTTTTCGCTTTTATACCAATTTTAACTCGAAGAAAGGTTGCAATTATTCGAAATATTACAATATTGATTTCAGCCTTCTGCCTCTCATTCATCCTCTTGACTGCTTTCGATGTCGCCTTCCAGATATTGTCTGGGTCACCTTAAAGTCTTCTAAAACTTTGTTATACTAGAAATGAAGTTTTTGTTTTAATTGAATAGTGAAATAAAGGAGTGAAAATATATAATGAACGTATACAGTGACCTTTATATGAATTTTCACGTAAGATGTAATTTCGACTTCCTGTAAAGTCATGTCAATAAATAATGAAGAAATCTTGATGATTTTACTGGAGGACGTAGGAATCTAAATATAAATTGAGATAACTCCCAATATTCGTACTCGGCATGATTTTCTCGAGATACGAGGGTCCTTCGACGTGTACGATTCCTTTGAGGCGAATTATCTTCAACGGTGGTACAATATAGCTTATGGTATACGGTATATCGTGGTATGTGTCAGTAGTATTACGACTTTTTCCGTTGAGTAGCGAAAAATAATAATAATAATGAATCATATGAATAATAATATATAATAATGATATGAATAATCGGAACAATTTTTTTTATTTTATACGAATAGAATTTATTTGCCCCATAACATCTAAACTCAAAGATGTTCTCGGTGCATAGTCAAACTTGTACAAATGATTATGTAAATAAAAATAAAATATTATTGAGAAAGTTTTCTAATTTTCAAAATCAATGACTAACAATGGCTGTCCATATAATTCCTAAATCAAATATAATCACTATAAAAAAGAAACAAATTATATTTAGAAAATCGTTTTTTAGGAATAAAATGAGCTACTGTAGATTAAAATTGCATACAAATTGCGACTTCTCCCTTAAAGATTGAGTTGAAGATTGAGAAACTTTGAGCACTTTGAAATTTTGAAATGTATTGAAAAATGAACCAATTTAGAAGTTAGTTTTTCAGATATTGTTTATCATAGTTTAAAAGTGATAAGAACTGTATGAGTTTTGCTGCGTTAAACAATTTTTATAGAACTTGTATCTACAAAAAGGACTTATTAAATTAGCGCAGTTATTCGGCAATGGCCAAATAATGATTGAAAATTAACAACAACAATCAATTTAAAAAAATTAAAGTAAATAAACACAACATTCAATTATGAATATTAACTATGCGTAGGATGTTCTTGAGATTGAAGCTCTGTAGACTTCTCATAGTGCTAAAAAATATCTAAAAGTTTGGAAAAATCATAAACCATGGTAGAAGTACCCTTGTGAATTTAACGTATCTCCAACGTGGCGTCTGCGCTTGAAAACTAACAGTTCTGACGATTGCTCGGCGTGTCAGCGTGAAATGCCACGAGCCAGGACTCGCAGTAAAACTGCTCGAAATTCGCTGGACGTCATGGGACCCTTTTGAAGCTTTAGAAGTCTCTTAGGTAATTGCTTTTATGATTGTTGTCTGGTTCTATTTTTCCCTCTTTTCGCCCGTTTCTCCTTTTCCATAAGCACCTTCGCCACTTCCCATTATGCCGAGTTATAGCCACTGAAAACTTTCCAAGTTGGTTGGGTTTTACGGGTTTATAGCCTGTATCGGTAATGGACCGATTGAAAATAGTTTCAACGATTGTATGAGGTTGCAGGAAATATAAAACGCTGTCCGAAACTTCGAGATATCTCAAAACAAGTTTAGGAAACGATTTGAGAAAAAAGTAGTTGTTTAAATTTTATATTTACATTTTCATCAGAGAAGATATTAGATTTTTATAACATCTGACTTCCCTCCCACATTTTTGTAAATTGTCCACGTTTTGAGTACCTCTAAACCCGAAAACCAAGCTTTTACGAATGTTTATGCCTATGTGTACGGCTATTCGTAGCACGCTCGAAGTCGAATAATTTATTCACACGACTTTGTTTTGGATAAAAATAAAATTATCAGAGTTATAGAATTTTCAAAATAAAAGAAACAAACGTAAATGCAAATTTTAAGCAAAAAAGGCACGATATGAAAAAAGTCATGAGAAGCAAAACGTTGGTTTTTGAAAGGCATTCAAAATGATCATAACTCAAAAACAGATCTACAAATTTGTAACAAATTACATTTTGATAAAACGCTTAGTTTTTGTTTTATTCGTAAAACAGCATTAAAATCAGATATTTGGACAAGTTATTAATCTTTTTTGATAGGACATGTACTTTTTTATTTAATTGTGAAAAATAACGTTAAAAATTAAAAAATTAAATTTTTGGAAAAAACAACGCTAGTTACGATAAAAATGAAATGGCGTATAAATTTCTTATTTATCATTTTTTGATGGAACACGTAGTTTTTGTTTTATGCGTATAAAATAAAATAAAAAATGCTAATTTTTGGACAAACGGCAATAGTTACGAAAAATATAAACATACAAAAATTATGCACCTAAAAAATATCTATAAATTTGGAATAATTTTTGTTTTTATCGCAAATAATAACATTACAAATTTTACAATTTGTGAAAAACGTCAGAAGGTACGAGAAAAATCAGTAGATAAACGTTTTTCCCCTGAAAAAGTTGGTTATTAATCACTTTTGGATAAGAAGCATACTTTTTGTTTTATCCCTAGAGAATTACATTAAAATTTAAAATTAAATTTTTTGGACAAATGACACAAGCTTAGAAAAAAGATGAATAGTCCATAATTGTACACCCATCAGAGGTGTACGAATTTTTTATTAATCTCTTTTTGATAGGATGTGAATTTTCTGTTTTAATCATAAAAATAACAATAAATTTGTTTAAAAATAGAAAGCCACACGAGTTAAGAAAAAAAAACTAATAGACAAAACCTGTTCATCCAAAAAAGATTACAAATTTTTTATAAGTTATTTTTTCCTAGGATGCGTATTTTTTGTTCGAATCAAATCAAAAACTTTTTTAAATTATAAAAAGAAGACAATAAAAGTACATTTTTTTCAATACTTATGAATACACTAGAACCGCGTTTATATCCGCTGTCCGAGAACGTAAACATTCACTTATATCCTCCTGGAAGGGGATCCCACCAATGCTGCTCAGCGAAGGGGAAATGCCCGCGCTGCGCTCTCATTGGTTTATTTGTTACGTGGTACTGCGAGGTGGTGGATGCCGAGCGGATATAAATTAGAGTTATGGAGGAATATAAGCGCGAGAGGCTATAAGTGAGAGAGAATATAACCGCGGTTTCAGTGTATTATAAATTTTAATAATAGAAATTTAATGAAATAATGCCTTTTTTGGTTAGCTGAGAATAAGAATTAATACAAAATAAAGTATAAATATATTAAATTAGGCATGAAAAGTAAAATTTGTACTTTATTTTACAATATCAATATATAAGCAGTCCAAGACCGTGGTATCTAACATACTTTATCTACGAAGAAAAGGTTCAAACAAAGGTTGACCAGGTCTGAGGGGGACATTTGACTGTACCATCAATTTTGACCTTGAGGTCAATTCTCAAGGTCAAATTGAGGTGAGACCCTTTTCTTAAATGAGAACCCTTATGTTTTACTGCGGATTTGGAAAGAGCGGGAAATTTCAAGTAAAAAATGATATGTGGAAAAATGGTTTTTGTGACCTTGGGAAGGTAAAAAATTAAGGTCAAATGTCTGAGAAACGAGCAGATGCCCTTTTTCTGAATTTTTTTGGTACTGAAGGTCATGCTGGTCGAGGTGATGTACACCTTAACATTTCTTCGAGTTTTGTGAAGCATCTTGAACGTTTTTTTACCCCGAAAAACCAAGACAATTCACAAAAAGGGCATTTGATCGTTTCTCAGACATTTGAATTTAATTTTTTACCTTTCCAAGGTCACAAAAACAATTTTTCCACATTTATTTATTTATTTATTTATTTTCCACATTTCATTTAAGAAAAGGATCTCACCTCAATTTGACCTTCAAACTTGACCTCAAGGTCAAAATTGTTGGTACAGTCAAATGTCCCCCCTCGGTTCTGGTCAGCCTTTATTCGAACCATTTCTTCGTAAATGAAGCATATTAGAAGATATCTGGTCGTTTCTCAGACCCTTGACCTTAAGTTTTTGCCTTTCCAATTTCACAAAAACCATTTTTCCATAGGTCATTTTTGACGTGAAACTTCCCGCTCCTTTCAAATCCGCTGTCAAAAATAGCAGTTCTCATTTAAGTAAATGGTCTTACCTCCATTTGAGCTTGAAAATTGACACGAAGTTCAAAATTGATGGTACAGTCAAATATTCCCCTCGACCTGGTCAACCTTTGTTCGAAACATTTCTTCGTAGATAAAGCATTTTATAATATATTTGGGATTATAGATTAAAATGGGTCACCGTGTACATTTGATACAATAGAATTGAACTTAATGTAAAAAAGGTTCGCAATATGGACAAAATCGAGTGTGAAGTACGTGATACGTGATGAGAACGTGTTCGTCAAAGTCGGAGTAGTTTTAACGAAAGAGAATTCACAATGACCAAATGATAGTTTTCGATTCTTTCGATTTAAAAGTCCTGGGCGCGCTCAAGCTTGCGCTCAAAATTCCTCATAATTATCAATTCGAAATGAAATCTAAATTCTGCCTGTATCTTCGAAAATATACACTTAAAAAATAAAATTCGGGTGAATTTGAAAACGTTTAAAGAAGAAGTTTGTCCTGTAGAACAAATGGAGCTGTTTAAAGCTTCATATTTGATCATCTGAGCTGAATACGAGGTTAAACAGTGCTTGACTGGGATATATTCGGATGGAAGCCGTCCAAGTAGTCCAGTTGTATTTATTAGCTAATAAGCTGCCATACCCGCGAGCTAATACCAGTGCTTAATTTTCTATTCTCTCATAAAATTCGTAGTTAATATACAATATATCTTATTTTATATTTCATCATAATATAACAATAAATGCTTAAATCAATAAATGAGATGGTGAAATTGACCAAGGACTGTATGAGCTTATTAAAAAAGTTTTTGAAACAAAAGTAAATTTAAATCTAAAAACATTATTGAAAAGATAGAAAGCAAAACGTACATTTTGCTCCATTTCAATAATGATTTTAGATTTAAATTTACTTTTGTTTCAAAAAATTTTTTAATAAGCTTATACAGTTGACAATAATGAATAATTAAATTGATTTAACTTATCAAATTAAGATGAAGACAATTCTAAGAACAATCAAGAAAAGGAGAACCATTTTTAAATACTCGAGATGATTTGTTAATAAACTCGCATGTGTATGGCATTATCCTGATGAGGAAAATGTATCGTTTTCGAAAGGTCGTGAAGATTGGAATAAAGGATATATTAACATCGTAATTCCTTGGTCTGAAGTATGTCAATTTAACCATGTCACTTATTGATTTAAACACTTATTATTATAACACTCAGACAAGTAACATCGCTTCCAACATCTTTGTAATCTGAATCTAAGAAGTAAATTAAGATATAATTTTTACGATTTAATTAAACCGAACGATGATTAGCAATAAAAAATCACAATGAATTTAATTCCAAAATACACCAAACTCTCATTTTCAGTCCACGGTCGGGCGTTGGCTGCAAACAGCCTTGGGCTGAATTCGGGGGGATCCAGACTTAAACAGTCAGGGCCCCCTGAACCGATTCGAATTGGAATGCATTATATTGCACAATATACTTTACTTAGTACCCGCGCACTTCAACCCTTCGAAGGCTAAAGTCGCAATCGCTCTTCCTCTGATCCCCTGAGAAACTGCATGGGCCAGCAGTTCTAGGAAGGACAAGAACGGGAGAATAACTGAAAACGAGAGTTTGGTGTGTTATGAATCGGAATTAATTTTGACGATATTTTTTTAATCATGTCATTTTTAGTTTATTCTGAGTAAACATTAACATATTGGACAGTAGAATATAATAAATTTTAGAAATAAATCAAATAAATGAAATACACTTGAGTCGCAGTACTGCGAAAATTTTGCGCAGGCCGGCCCTTAATAGTGAGAACACGTGAGGGGACCCCACTCCTGCGACTATTTACTATGCGCAAATCTGTGTAGATGACACGCGTGCTAACATCCTGAAAGTTTTTAGTGGCGATTTGAATCGTAAAAAAAATAAGTTTGTTTTACCGTGTCAACATTCCAACCGTGAAAAAATCGCAGAAATAATCACGGGAATTATTCAAATGAATAGCGTGAAAGAAACGTTGAAAGACCTCACCAATATAATATCCTCCATTGCAAGTATCGAATCTAGCCTATAAATACTATAAATCCTATTGAATCATTTTTCATCTACATATCAAAACTTGTTGTTATATAGTTTTTTGTTATATAATAACGTATATAATCTATGTATTCTAAATGATGAAATCATCAAATGTAGGAATGAGTAGTGGGGAGAAGGGGTTATAGCGTTGTTCTCACTATCGGGGGAAAAACGTACTCTATAGTGGGAGTTCGCAGTACTAAATTTCGCAGTACCGCGACTCGAGTGTATTACATTTTTTATTCCTTCAAATGAAACAATTTTTCTTTTAAAAATATATCGACTTTCTATGATTCCTGGCTATAATTGCTTTCCTAACCTTAAAGAAAACTTCAATCAATTTGTTTACAAACAATGGAAACGTAAGAGGGAAACTTGCGTAAGTCGGAAACCAGCTTCACAAATTCGTTAGAAAGCTTCAGTCGGCACTGCGTTAGTTTCAAATCTATACGGTAGATTAAGTAATTTTTTTAATAAACTGTGTTATTAACAAAATACTAGAAATGAAAGGTAGGTAACATTAAAATTATAATTCTTTGTTTAAATTTCATGTATTATGTATGAATATGTACGAAGTTTAATTTTACTTGTTTTATTTAATATTTACTTAATATACTTTTAAAAAACCTTTAATCTTTTTTACTTCTCATATTAGTTTCAGAAAAAAAAATTAAACACATAATCACGATTTTCGTCTGATATCTAGATATAAAAGAATTTGAAAAAAATCATAATAAAAATACTCACTTTCATTTCTCAATTAAAATAGAGGTATGAATCAAAATATTTTTCCTTGTAAATTTATTTATGCTAATTCAGGATCTAAAAAAAAGAATGAAAAAACAGAAAAAAGGAGAATTTGAACGAAGAAAAGTTTACAGCCTATTAAAGTCTAATGTTGTCAATGCAAAGAAACAAAAAGGAAAGCATCAACCAAATAAAATATATAATGATATAAATTTTATTAAGCTTGAGATTATAACAATTTTACTATTACGCAATTATGTTTTTCGACCGTAAAACAATTAATGAACCTTTCCTAGATCATATTATTACACGCTACTTTATTTCCAGAATTCATATTATTATACATATAATTTTTTATTAATAATAAATGTTTGTGCATTATTATTATTTTTATTGATTTATTACGGCATTATATGACAAACATAATTTATACTGAATTTTATATAAATTAAATGAGAACTAATTATTTTGCACGATTTTACTACTTCAGAATATGTATAAGCCATTGCCAACATTGTTATAATTTTTTAATAGTAATTTATGAATTTTGTTCGCGGCCACGTTTATTTTCCGTTACCAGGCAGTTAGTACTATAAGATAAAAACAATTTCAGTAATTTCGAACAACTTTTTTTCTCAGAAGTTACACTCACAAAGAGGCCGACTTTTTGAGAATCACACATATACGCTGCTAAAACAGCGAAATATAGCTGCTAAGCAGTGAAGTTTCACTGATTAACAGCTGAATTTCGCTGAATTTCTAGAGTATATACGCTGATTAGATTTTTAAATTTTTAAACATTTATTAAATTTTAAATGTAAAAATAGATCATTTTCAAATTTAAAGCATTTAAATTTGTAATTTTTCTAATTTTTAATTGCTAAAAGTGGTACAATATCAAATGTATATCCTTTAAAATAAAAAATTCAGATCTGAATTCCTTGAAAATTCTGAATTCTCTGGTCATCTTGGATATTTTGAATTCCCTGAATTCCTTGAATATTATAAATCCATGAATTCCTTCAAATTTCTTACCCCCTAGTTTCTTCAATGTTTCTGAATTTCCTGTAATCCTTGAATTTGATGAATTCCATGAATATTCGGACTTCTTTGAACATTCAGAATCCCTTGAATATACGGAATTCCTAGCCTATTCGAATTCCTCTGAATGATCTGCATGATCAAAAATTCCCAAAATTCTCTCGATACCCTGAATATCTTCAAACCTTCTGAATTGCTTGAAATTCTTGCGGTTCATGGAGATCAAATTTTACAACTTAAAAATGGATCATTTTCAAACTTAAAGAATTTAAAATTTTAATTTTTCTAGTTTTTAATTGCTAAAAGTGGTACAATATCAAATGTATAGCCCTTAAAATAAAAAATTAAGATCTAACTTCCTTGACAGTTTTCAACCAAAAATTAAATAAATTTTAATTTAAAAAATCAATGCTCAACTAATGCGATGAATTAACAACTAAAATTATGGAATATTTAACTGGAATAATAGTTACGTTTCTAGTAAAAAAAAATTTTCAAACAAAAAATAATCAAATTTTCAACAAAACTTTTAAATTTTCGGCAAAAAAATCGTTTCCATCCAAAGAAAAAACAAGTTTTCAATCGAATAGCTACTATTTCAACTAAAGAAATGAATTTTTAATTAAAATAATGATCTTCAATCAATAAGATTAATTTTTAACAAAAGAGTTTAAGTTTCAACCAAGTAATTTTATTTCCAATCCCAAAGATATATTTTCAACTAAAATGATAGATCTTCAACTGGAATACTTGAATTTGTAACCTCAAAGAATAATTTTTAAACAAGAAGACTAACTTACAAATAAAATGGTAATTTTGTACAAAAAAAGAGTTTCTAACAAAACACGTCGTTTTTCAACGAAATATTTCAATTTTCTTTCAAAAAGCCGAATTTGAATCCAAATTCTTCGATTTTGAACTGCAGAAGATCAAAAAGCTTTCAAACTAACTTGAAGAAAAAGAACTTTCAACTAAAATTAAGAAAATGCAACTGGAATAGTTGAAATCCATAACAAAAAGATACATTTTCAACCATAAAGATTAATTTTCTACAAAAAAATACAAACTTTCCACAAAGTACATAGTACATCCACGAGCCCGCGGATCGCTTCGCTCGCGAATTTGAGCGCGTCTAGGGCACGTGACTGTTGACTCTCGCGCTTTGCGCTTGATAATATATTTATCTCGCGCTTCGCGTCTTTGTATATTCCCCATACGTGTGCACAAACTTTTAAAACTAAAGGTCAAAGAATCGATAACAGTAATTTGGTGATTGTGAATTTTCTTTTGTTAAAGCTTCTTCATCTCC